>ML777897.1:665642-685174 GCA_009831015.1 Picea engelmannii | reverse complement strand
AAAAATAATATTGAAGAAATCTATCATGATTTTACAACAATCTTCTCTACCTCCATAAAAATAATTCTATATCGAAATGTTGTGTAAAAAGAACAATAGAATTGCCAACCCTTGGTATGATAACAAGTGTAAACTTGCTAGAAAAGCAATTAGGGATGCCTTTAATAAGTCTTTGAAATATGATCAAATTAATATATACAAAGCCCTAATTAAAAGAAAAATAAGGCACTACATAAATAGAAAGCAAGAGAATATTTTGCACCTTTCTAAGCTAGCTACAAAGAAATTTTGGAAGAAAATTCTGACTCATAAAGATAAAGAGAATGTTATGATTCACTCGACAGACTGTAATTCCTACCTTAAAAATATTTACAAATCTCGTAATGTCGTGAACAAAATTCCAAAAGTTTCTATAGAAGATGATGTTTTTTCTATAGAAGACATAAAGTTTGGGGTAAAGCAAGTTGCAAAAGGGAAATCTAAGGACATTAATGGCTACCAGGATGAAATATTAAAAATTGAAGGTCCTATTATGATCCCTCACAGACACAAGCTCTTCAATTTAGTAGTCAAGAAGGGATTCCCTAAACCTTGGACCCAAAGTCTCATTGTACCTATTTTTAAATGTGGGGATAAAATAAATCCCTCTAATTATAGGACCATTATGATTAGCCCCATTTTATCCAAGCTATATAGAAGTATTTTGGAAAAGAAGATAAGCATTTGGCTACAAAGCCACAAAAAAAGAGCTAAAGGTTAGGTCTATTTTAGACGCTATCATGCATCTATGGACCACCTTATGATTCTTAGGATCATTGCAGAGGAGTTTCACAACAATAAAACCCATATCCTTTGTTGTTTTGTTGACTTTAGGAAATTTTTTGACATGGGTCCTAAGACCAACCTTTGGAATAGGTTAGAAGAGAAAGGTTCCATCTAGGATGAAAGTTATTGCAATAAGGTTGCATGAGAACATTATTGTCAAGTTTAGGATCACTAAGGGTTGTTCAAAAGAAATTAACTGCAATAGAGGACTCAGAAAAGGTTTCCCACTATCCCCTACCCTTTTTGGCATTTACATTGATAACTTGGAACATTGTTTGGAAGATGTAGCTTGTGTTGGACCACTCTTGCTAGTATAGTAATCATCCTTCTTCTCTATGTCAATGATATTTTTCTTATGGAAGGGAATCTCTTTGACCTTAGTAAGGAGCTTTGAATCCTCAAGGAATTGTGCTCTAGTCCAAGTATGACTGTGAAAACTGACAAAATGAAGGTTATGATCATTAAATCCAACAAGATCACCTGTGATAATTTTGTTTATGACAATAATATATTTGAGAAGTGTGTTCTTACAAGTATCTTGTAATTTATATTTATCACAAACTCAATTGGAACTATAGCATTGAGAAAAAAGATAAATTGAGGTCAAAAAGCTTATTATGGGCTTGAAAATAATTGTGAATTATTATACCTTTGACTATTGGATAAGAAAAATCTCCTCTTTGAGACTCTTTTCACTCTTGTTAGCTTATATGAATGTGAATTTTTGGGATGCAAAATCTCTAGAGAATCCTAGAGAAATTTAGAGAAGATGCAAAAGAATTTTATAACTTATAATCTTGAAATTAAAGGCAATACACCCTATCCCATCCTCCTCATCCAAGCCAGCCTTTCTTCCATTGAGAGCATAGCTATGATTAGGTACTTAATGTACAAGAACAAGCTAAACAACATGGATAACTAGAAGCTCCCCAAAATTTCCTAAGAATCTAGACAAAATCACCAATGGCTCAAGCGAGGATGGCATAATGATGCCAACTCTTGGTTGAATCATTGGGGAATAAAATAAGAAGTTATTTTGCATAATATTGATAATATTTAAAACATTTTTCAAGCTAAATTTACGGAGAATCTATGGTGTGATAAAAAATTAGAGGATAAAAAAAAATAAGATATTATAACGAGGTGGTTAAACTTAACCTTGAATATTAAAATTTTCTGTTTGATTTGATAAGCATAAAGAAGAGAGTCAATATTGCTAAAATAAGAACTAATTCTCATGAGTTGCATAATGAAATTGGGCATTGAGAAATCCCCAAAACACCATGACAAGAAAGACTTTGTCACATTTGTGACACCAAGAGGGTTGAAGATGAAAAACACTTTCTCCTAAAATGCCTTGCATATACCCATATTAGATCCCAATTTCAAAATATTTGTCACAATATCAACCTTCCTAGCATTCTAAGTCATCAAAACTTTAGTGATCTTGGAACCCTTTTCTTAATGTTTTTCAAGCACTGAAATAGCATTTTAAATAAATCCAAGTAATCTCTTCCTTTTCTTAAGGTCCCATAAACCAATTTTGGTCTTTCGAGATGGGATAAGAATACAAACCCCATTTTCTTCAATATCCCCTCATATAGTTTTGTGCCTTCGTTTGCAAGATTGTCAGCTTCTTGGTTGAGAGCCCTCGTGACCTACAAGAAGGTAACCTCTTGGAAACATAGAGCATCTTTTTGAATTCTTGCAATGAGTGATACAAACTTACTGTATGAGGGAGTCTTTTCAGAGTTGAAAATGTTGATAATTATGCTTGAATCACCAATGACGATCAACGTTCTCATTGTATCTACATTTAATGATAACAATCCCTTAAAAAAAACATACATCTCTCCTTGATTATTTGTGATTGTCCTTAAACTTCAAACATAAATCAATTCGTGTTTTTTCCTCAATATTACCCTCAATATCTAGAATGATCCTACCACTCCTATTAATTAATTAATATTTAATTTAAAAACTAAATATTTTCTAATTTTCTAATTTGCTATTATTAAAATTACTTTTTAAATATATCAACAATGTAACCTTCTACTTTTAATTTATTAAAAAAACAATTTAATGCGAAAGTGAACCAAACTATTATCAAAATTGAATTTGACCTTTAGTTTGTAAGCCACTCCATTCTAGACATTTTAAAGAAAACTTTGAATCAATAATATGGGCTTTGGAGCAATCACATGGCTTTCTACATTATCAACGACTATTATAGTTACGGCCCAATTTAAGCATTGGCAATTACAGAGGTTAGAATAACAATGTTGACAATTATAGAGGTTAGAATAACATAGTAGGCAATGTTTTAATTGTTTATATAGGTAAGTGAGTTTATGAGTTTGAAGTTTGTTTTTTATTTAATTATTGGTTTAATGTTGAAAATTATAGATGTTAGAATAATAGAGTATGCAATGTTATAATTGTTCTATATTGGGTAAGTAAGTTTATTAGTTTGAAGTTTGGTTTTTAGGGTTTAATTTTTATAGGTTATTTTGTTTATTTCAATTAAATTGAAAAATATTGAAAATTGTAAAACATTTTAATAATGAAGATGACTACAAATTTAATCAATTATGACAATCCACTATATATTAACTTATTCTTTAATTCTTATTTATTTTTTCCATTTTTTAGTTTTTTCTTTTGACTTTTCCTTTTATTATTATTGTTATTATTATTTTTATTTTTAATAATTTTTTTCTCTTTTTATTATCCCTATTTATTTTATTTTACATGATTAAAACTAAATACTTTCATTAATATTCATATTTTCTCCTGAGCATCAATTGCCTTTACCATTTTACATTTTTTAATTTAAAATTTTTCCTTTACCATTTTACATTTTCTAGTTCAAAAGTTTTCATAATTGATTATTTTATGTCCACATTATTTATCTTTCAATAATTTTCAATTGTTTTAAGATTAATTTTTTTTTTTTAATTTTCAATTGTTTTAGGATTAATTATTTTTTTTACTGGGAAATCAATTATTAGTTGGACACTCCATTACACATTGTTCTACACCATGGGGCCATTAATTTTTCTTTACTATTTCACAACAACTTGTTGACTTTTCCTCTCTTTTCACAAAGTTCATTGAGTCTTCACCCTATACATCTTTAATCAATCAGTCTTTTCTATCATTTCAACATTATTTGATCCTAATAATGGGTAGAGTTTCCATTAAAAATGTTTATTTTATTGGATATTTCTAAATTTTTAATACAGTTTTACTTCTTAAAATTTATAATGTAGGACAATTCTTATCTACATTATATATTAGGTCCATTTAATGAATATATTTTGACATATTATGATAAGGTGGGGATATTAATAGAAAAATATATATGATGTAGAATTATTTTTATCTAAATTATATATTCTGTATATTCTGTTCAGCTAATGAATATAATGGATAAACAATTGACTTTAATCTCCTAACAGAATCTGCAATCAAGTTAAGTTAAGTTAGAGTGAATCGAAAATGAAAGCTACAATGAACCTTCCGCGAAAATGGCAATGACTAGAATCGCAGTACCGTTTTCTTCCATTCACGCAGTCAGTTCCGTTGCGTGTACGGAAGGAATCTTTCATTTTCATTTCGGCATTATTTAATCCATCTACTTCCAACCATGCCTCAAATAAAAATCTTTCTACCAAGAAAAAGAGAGAAACCATGGTGGAGTGTTGTATGTGCGGCGATGTAGGATTTGCAGAGCATCTGTTTCAGTGTAGCAAATGCAGATTCCGCTTGCAGCACAAGTAGGACTAGACAAAGCTTTGTATTTATGACATGTTCAGATTCTTTTTTGGTTGAGTAATAATTATGTTTGGATCATGAATTGGCAGATATTGTAGCAGAGGATATTTCTATGGAGATCCTATTGAATTGTGCGATTGGTGTTTAGTGGAATCTGATAAATCTGGCGGCTTTACCGCTAAATTCCATTCAAGCACCGAATCTAAGACGACCTTAAAAAAGAACATCGATGGCAAAAAATCAAATGCCTCAAATTCTCTTAGAAGGAGATCAGCCAATGCCTTCAGTCTCAAACGAAAAGGAGATGAAGCCAGCCTTACGGTTAAATGTAATGATCGAAAAGCTAACATGGCATCAGGATTGATGAGAAGTCTCAGTAAAACAAATATGCAAAAGGCCAGATTGGATCCTGTAAGAAGTAGGCGAAGGAGGATGAAGCTCCTGCATGAAATCCCATGTTAAATTTATGTTGGCCGAAACTCGAAACTGTGACCTCCTTCAGTTTTCGGATTGTATAATGTGCTTGCTAGTCCGGCAAAGACTTGTATATAGCAGTAAGACTTATATATAGTAGTAGGGTAATATTTATAGGAAATTCAATCAGAAATTGTTGGATTTGTAGATTTAAGTGATTATTTCTCTAGAATTCGAGTGTTTGAGAGTTTTTCAGCATGCTGAATCTATTTCAACATTCAAAAAAAATTCTGAAAAACAAAAAATAGTGATTCATCTAAATTTATATCACCTGATTCCTGCTCAAAAAATTATTTCATAAAACAACTAATCAAAGCCCTTGTATATATATCCTAAGCTTGACGAGTTGGATCTTAATATTGCAAACAATAAGGCTCTCTTTGTTACAGCGGTTCTCTGTACTTTCTATGGCAAAGTGCTACCAATCATAACCATAACCAGTCAGGTTCTAGTCAGCTCCCAATTGTTGATACTCAGTTTCTTGAACGTGTTTATTCTAGTTGTTCATATATATATTCACATACTTCTTATTCTCAATTTATATAACAGAATGTATCCATACATGCTCCATGCTTCTTTAGATGTTTCTCTGTTATATTTTTCAACCTCTCAGGTGATGAGAACATGACCTAATCACCTAAATTGAGAGAGAAAACTTTTGTATGTACAAAATTTTTCTCTTGAAAGTATTTTGTCTTGCTAATCGTAGAGTTAATTTTAGTTGAAAGGAATCTCATTTCTCATCGATACTTGCCACAGCTTTTCTACCTCTTTTGTACCAATTCTCAAATGCATGAAACAGATTTTTTTTGGTTTAATTCCCATTTTACCATCCATCTCATCTTTTCATCTAATCCCACTCCTAAAAGATTATATGCTAAATATAGCACAATGTTGATTTTGTGTCGAGAAATTGTTTAGTTACTGTTAAATCGTGTGGTACTTCTGCCACAAATAATTTTAATTTTAGTAAGCAGCCTTTTATCACTATTTAGGATCCGACAAGTTAGACAACGCCATTTTTATCACTATTTCTTAGGCTATTTTTGCTTCTTAAAATGTAAAATGTGACGGTCAAATGGAATTGTGAAGTTTTAATTTATTGGTTTATGTCTTGATATTGGTTGGTGAATATGACTGAGGTTATGGCAGTAGTCTAAAAGCTCTATTTTTTGGGTGTTTTTTTGGTAATGGTGATGAATTATTGGAGTTGCAGATTTAAGTGATTAAGTTTGTATAATTTGAGTGTCTCAAAGGTTTTTAGCAGGCTGAATCTATTTATACATTTAGAAATACAAACAACAAAAAATAGTTATTTTATCCAAATTTACATTGCGAATTCCCATTAAAAAAAAAAAAAAATTAACCAACGACCAGATTATGTGGATAAAGTGTTATTTCAAAAGTAGGTGCAACGAACATATATGATGTGTCCAATAATATATGGTGTGCCGTCTTCTTTGTTTGCATGTTACTTGTAAGATGATTGACCTATTCGAGGCAGAGTTTGAGTAGACGAGAAAAGTATTGGACAGGGAAGGAAGCTTTTCAGTTTGGTTTAAAATTCTTTTCGTGTTCCATCGACGACTTTGGTACTAAATTCTAATATACTTGGTATCATTGTCTGTTCGGTGTGTTTGCACGATTCCTGAGAAATGGATTCCTGAGAAAATGGTTTTGCATTTATCCTCTATTTGGGTCCTTGTTTATGAGGAAGGACCCATTTCCGCCGAGCACTTGTTTTCCGAGGGTTTGGTCTGTCTCATTTTCTTCGTCGTCACTCGGAAGGTCTATCAAAATTCGCCACCTTTGGTCTTTGTTCATTTTATTGATGGCAACCGTGTGTGAGAAATTTCATGGTACCCGAAGTCACTGTAACATGGTAGAAGCTGCCAAAAACGTTGCAGGGACAAAGATCATAAGGTTCATCTTTACTGTGCTATCTATGTAATTGTTTAGATGCATCTTTACTGTGCAGAAATTGACGACCTTTTGGATGAGACCACCAGCAAAGCAGGTATCTTCCTCCAATCGCAGCATGGCCATAATCTGGGCAATGCCTGGGCATAAGCAGTTCCAAAAATACGTTAATGGTAAAGTCGCTTTTACCCGTCTTCTCCAGTCTGCAAGCAGTAGGAAATAAATGGGCTGGTCCTCTAGCAGTTTGAGAGTTTCCATTGAGCATCTCGAAAAATGTCCTACGTCTGCGACAAACGAATTTCGTTAGCTCTTTCAAGCAATAGACTTTTCCGCGGAACAGTTAAAAAAATGCAATTTAGTCATCAAAACAAAATTGATCGTTTTCTTGGAAATCCTTTACTCATTGATCATTGACCAAACAGAACACGCAGTGACAAGAATCTTATGTGTGCAAGTAATTATATAAACAATTTCAAAAAGCACTAAGTGATAGGAAACCTGTATGTACAGAGTTTCTTCCCCAATCCTTTTAAGCATCGACTCTAAAAACAACTACACAACTGTAACAAATTCACTTCCAAAGAATTGAAGAAGAAACACTAAATCACAAGAACACAGTCATAACACACATGAATACACTTGACTTTTTATTCTATTGAGTTCTAGATGAATTTATACATAGAGGTCTTTGACTAAAGATAGATACACTATCCCATTGAGACTTTAAGCCAATAACAACTCAACTCCACATTCTAGTATAAGAGAAAATATGGTAGAAGAGAATATGTCATATGCACGTCATCTGCAAAAAGGAGGTGTAAGATTTTGGTTAGTCTGGATACTTTGATTCCAGTGAGCTTCCCATCAGACTGACTTTTTTTTAAGGAGCAGGGAGAGACCCTCCATGGCCAAAATGAAAAGCAGTGGGGAGAGTGGGCAGCCCTGCCTTAATCCTCTGCCATTGCGGAAAAAAGGGAAGGGTTTGCCGTTCACGAAGATAGAAAAATTCACTGTTGTAATTCCATACATGATCCACTTGATGGTGTTTTGGCTGAAGTCCGATTTGGTGAGGACTAGTCGGAGGAAGTCCTAATCAATACAGTCAAATGCCTAGTACAGAGGAGTCTGCAGCTGTAACAAATCGAGTGTATGTATTTGCAACAATGACTGAATCCCGAAGTTGGGGGTGAGAAGACGCAGCATAGAAATTTTTGAAATGTGTGGTGTCTGCCGATATAAGTGTTGTTTGGTCTCAGTGAGTGAGGCCCTCGTCATCTTGCAAACACCAGATGTGTTTCTTCTTTTGTCGGAAGGAAGCATATTGGTGGAAGAATTTTGTGTTGAGGTTACCGCCTTTGATCCAAGTGGCTCTGCTGTGTAGGCACCATCTAGCTTCCTCAACGAGTAGGAGAGTGTTTCTTTTAGATTCCAAAAGATGAAGAGTGTTGGGACTGTCACATGAAGCTCCCGAAGGAGGATCCTCTAAGAGGAAACTATGGATCGCGTGTTCTAGTTCAATTATCCTTGTCTAATTTTGAATCTTTTGATTTTGGGCCCAAAGTTTGGATTTGGCTTTCAGCGCTTTGAGTTTTGTGGCCAACCAGTGCTGAGGATCAAAAAAAGTGTTGTAAATAGGATCAGACCAGACTTCCAATACAATATTGTTGAAGGATGCCTCGGTGAGCCAATTGGAGTTGAACTTGAAGGGGTGTGTTGAAGGGGAGTGTGAGCAATCAAGTTGGAGGAGAACCGGTGCATGGTCAGAGAAAAAGGGGTATTCCACCCAGGAGCGAATCCGGCGATTAGCAGATGTGAGAGAGTCCGTTACAAGTGCTCTATCAAGTCTTTTTTGGATGGATGTGGCGCCCACACGACCATTACGCCAAGTCGGAATAACAACCGAAGGGGAGATGTCAACCAGGGCGTAAGATTGGAAGAGGTTGTTGAAATAGGAGGCGAGAGGATCTGTGGATGCGGTGGGGCCCCAAATTTCGCCTGCAGTGGTGGTAAGGTTCAGATCGCCTGCTAAAATGATGTTGGCATGGTCGAGGAGACCCTTGTTTGCCACTTTGTCCTAGAATAGCTTGCATTCCAAGCAGGGGCCATAGACGTTGAGGAGGAAAATTAGAGTGTTATTCCAGAGGTAGGTTCCAGTGAGTAGAATTCCACCACATTAGAGGTGTGAGGTAAGTTCAAAAAAAGTGGGGTCCCAAGAGACCGCGAGGCCACTAGAGGTGCCAATGGAGTCAACAGAGCTAGTGAGCCAGGATGGGTGGAATTGATTCAAGAATGATCTTGATTTGTGGCTGGAGGCCATAGTTTCTTGTAGGAAAATGATGTTTGGTGAAGTCTTGGCTAGAAGTCTTCTAAACGAGGCGGTTTTCAGGGACCCCCCAACCCCCCTGATGTTAAGTGTGAGGAGGATCATGGTTTGGATCTGGCCAGGACTTTAATGCCTCTAAGCGCCCCATTTTCAGAGTTTGATGAAGAAACGTCCTTCCTGCGTGCACTCCAGGCTTTGAACGAGGAGTGCATGTGGCCTTGTCCCTTTGACTAGGAGAAATCATTGACTAAATTTGTGCTTGGGGTTACAGAGTGGTTGCTAGATTCACCTGTAACCAGGGGGTTGTAGGTGCTTATGCTTCTGTAGATAGGGAGGGGTGTGGGAGACATTATTTCTCTGTAGGTGGGAAGAACAATGTGGAGGACACTATCCAGGGAGTTGGTTTCTGTGTTTGAGTCACGAGGAGTCTGAATAGAAAAATATTCAAGAGTAGGGAGAGTGGGTAAAGTCTGGTTAAGAGTCTTGGAAGTTTGGGTGGATGAAGGTGGAGTGGAGTGTGGAGTATGATGAATGGCAGGTGTGGTGGGGTTGTTGGGGGTTGGGGGAGGCTCAGCTGAGTGGGAGGGTTGAAGTGGCTCAATTGGGGCTAAGGAGGGAGGCCGAAGAGTAGAAGGAGTAGGTAGGGGAGAATGTGATAGGGGGGGAGTGAGGGTACAGCTAGGCGTCGGAGGCAGGGGAGATATAGCTTGGGGGGAGGTTACAGGTGTGGGGAGAGATGTAGTGTCCAGGAGGCTTCGTTCCCAGCTGGTGAAGGTATAATAAAGTGATGGACAAAGGTGCTTATGATGGAGTATGATCCTTCTGAGAATTTGTCCTCCAGTGGAACTGGAAAGTGGGCATGTGAGTTCATCTCCAGGGATTCTGAGCGGGTGGTCAGATTCAGCATGGAGCCTTCCAAGAGCTCTTCTTCCAAATAACCAGTGCAATGCTTTCTGAGGTGACCAGTATGTCTGCAGAATGTGCATCTGAATGGGATGTCGAGATAGTCGAGTTTTTGGCATGTGAGATGATTTCTCCATCCAATGTCGATGGATTCCAGAAGTCCCTCGTGTATGTCTAGTTCTACTAAGACCCTTTCTACCTTCTTGGCAGGTGTTGTTGTAGCCTCATTGTTTATGATGATGAAGTGTCCTAGAGAGTTTCCAATGGCATCAATTGATTTTGCGTTCCATAGGTGGAGAGGCAAGCCTGGGAGGAGGACCGAGAGGTGTCGCAGACTGAAGTATTCTTGTGAGGGATTGAAATTGATTCTCCAACGTTTGAGCATTAGACTGGATCTGTCGATCACCCATAAGTTCTCAATAATGTTGGTGGAATCTTCAGCGGATTTAAAAAGGAAGCTATACCAACCATATGTGAGGTAGGAGATCTCTGGGGCATAACCCAGGAGTGGGCTCCAGGTGGAAGTAACCCAATCTGCAAGGTCAGTGTTGCAGAGTCGTTTGTAGGATAGGAGACCTACAAGGGTGCAGAGGGACAGTGTGACAAGTTCCTCGAGGTCAATATCTGCACCGAGCACCATTTTTTTTTTTATTTCCTGGTGTGCCACGGTCTGGGGATCAGGTGTCTCGAGCGATATATAAAAGGTTTAGCCTCTCAAAGGAGTTCAGAGGTGGTTCCACGTAAAGTAGAGTGGGGGTGAGCTAGGGGTGTGGGGGAGGAAAGAGGGGGAGGGGGGAAATGAAGAGGGTGTGTCGATGAAGGATGCTATGGTCAAGGGGAAGAAAGGACGGGGTTGGTGATGAACGAAGGTAGAGTGACCTGGGGAGATGAAGTGTTGGAGACTGGTAGAGGGTTGGGGTTAGTTTTTGGAGGCTGGTGGGGAAGGGAAGGGGAAGGAGGGGGACCAGTTTGTCGAGACAGAGAGTTACATAGAGATGCGAGCTCGTCTACGATTTTGAATAATCCCATGCTCAACCAAATCGCTTTATCATTTGTGCTCATAAGTGCTTTGACGTCGTCTTCCATCGAGAAATAAATCTTGGGATATGGGCCAAAGGAGACAACAAAGTTGAGAATAGAGGACTGGCTAGTGGGAGGGGAGGTAGGGATAGGACATTCTAAGAAGGAGGTAGGGCCCAACCTGACGGGGGTTGATGATTAGGTGGGTCTGCCATTATTGTAGGCAGGTTGCAGGTTGCTCCACATTTACTTAATGCCATTGTCAATGAGAAATTTTTTCAGTGGAAAAAAAACTAATATTCAACAAAGTCCACAATAATATACAATACATATCCATGTACATAATAAAAAACACTCATTGGAAACAATGTTGGACATATGGGCTTACCCAGGCTCTACTTTAGTTCTCCAACAAAATCGTTTTCACCATCCGCCCTTCTGGTAAACGAAAAGGCTACACTGCGCACAAAGTGCAGAGCGGAGTCTCACCCGAGATGGTTTATGGGTGACTTCAGGATGCAGATGTCTGCATTTCTGGAAGGGATTGGGGATGTTCTTCTTACTTCTCTTCTATTTTAACATATATTCTACCATAACATTAATCAAATTTCCTACTTTATCCATTCAATTATATATATTCTGCATAATTATACTAGTGCGCATTGTAAATAAATCCATTAATTCATCTAACCATTTATGCATAATTGCAGAAACAAGAAAAAGTATTTAGACACATTGCAATACATGATTTTACCATGGTTCATCCCCCGGGCTACATCCACAAAGATCTTCTGCTTTATTTCTTTATTATTGATCAAAACAACATTGTGCGCATTGCATCGTATTGTTATGGTGAGGCTTACCAATGTCGCACCAAGATATACAACTTGCGACAGTTATAATTCATAAATCCCCATCAACTCCTTAGCCATACAACCAAAAATGAACCTACCAAAGACTCAAAACTCAGAAAGTTTCTCTAAAATGGGCTCTATTCATATCAATTCCAAGATACCTCTGATACATCTAACTATCTCATAAATCCTTTATTTATAATACAAAAGATAGGTTAAAACCCTTACATTGACAAAAACCCTAATTTCTAAGTGGACTCCATTTGTTCACTTTCTAACTTGTGCAGTTGGTCTTCGATCCAACTGTTCGTTGCATTGATCTTTCTTCTTTTATGGCACATTGATTCCTTTTCCTTTTGTCGCACTGGTCTTCCTTATTTTTTGGCACATGTTACTTCCTTTGGTCCATTATGCCTTGCTTACTACGTTTTTCTCCCAAAATTGTCTCCTCCAAAAGGCCCCCAACACTAACCTATGGTTCGTCCTGAGCCATTTATGCAGTGTATGTTTTCTGCACCGATTTCTCCAATTCCTAGAATTTCTTCGCTAGTTCTTCCCCTTTTTCCTTCATTTGCGCATTCTTTTTTGTGAGGGTCTCCATGACCTACGCTATGACATGCTCCTTCAACACTTGTATTCTTTCTAAGTGTGTCTGTTCCATGTTGGATTTCTCTGTTTCTAGTGTCGATATCATATTTTCTTCTTATTCTTCTAGGGGCTTCAATTGAGCATGTTTGCTCTTCCTTTCGTCCCAGATTGTCTTCACTTCTATTTGCATGTTTTTCATCTCTTTTGTGGCCCTCAATCTCTCTGAGATAGGCATTGTATTTTTCCTTTGCATTAGATCATGAACTAATGTATTCAACTTCTCTTCTTTCTAGTCCAACTACTAAATCCTTTCATCTTTTGCTAGGCTTGTCCAACGTTTTGCGATTATGTTATTTCATTGACTTCCAATGCAATCTGATCTATGTTTTATGTGGCCTATTGTTCTGACCTATGGAGGGGTAGTTGGTTTCATTTTATCAACCAATTCTCTTATATCCTTCTTGTACCTGTTCATTGTTTGCGCTATCTTATATAGATTTTCTTCCACTAATTTCACCTGCTAGTGCACTCTCCGAAATTGTTTGGAAGACTTCTTCAAATATTTTCTCTAGTATATCAACACGTTGTTTTACTTCCTCTTGTTCTATTTGTACTTCTATAAGAATTGTTTCCAACACTTCCTTATTTTCCCTAGTTGTCTCCTAGTTTGTTGGATCTGTCCTCACCCTGGATTGAAACTCTTTCACTACACTCATTTGCAACTTATATATTCTTTTTGTTGGAATATTGGATGGTGCCAAGTCCAACTGTTCCACATCCTTCACCTGTTTCTGCATGGTGTCCTCATCTACTTGTAACATACTCTGATTTATATAGAATGCCATGCTCCCCATTATTCCTATCTGTACTATCTCCTTCTCTTCATGAATTGGTGTGTCCTGCACTGTGCTTCTCTGATGTGTGAAAGTGAGTTGTAAGATATCTAAAACTTCTTTAACTTCCATGATCTTTGTCATGAGTTCTTCTCTCTGGGATTTTGTGACATAGAGTGCTTCCTCTCCTCGGCCTTGCACCTTATTGCCAATACACTCTCTGTCATCGTTTGTGATTTTAACCTCAATGGGATTCTTTTGTGCCCACATCTTCTTCCTCTATTCTCCCATATGAATGGTTGATTTCCTCGTTTCTATATGTGCAGGTTTTGTGACCTCTAGTATAATTCAAGTCCTCGTCTCCTAAGTTGAGATGCCCTCTTCCTTTTGTGCTTCCCCATTGGTTCTTTATGTGCTATCAATTCTGAGTACTGAGGCTCTTGGTACTATTTCTTTTTTCCTTGGTTTCTTTGTTGTGCTAGTACCTATAGGTTTGTTGTGCTCAACTTCTTTTCTAGTATTTGTAATTGGTCTACTAGACTTCTATGTTGTGGACGATTTTGCTCGTTATTTACCCTTTTCTCATTTCATCCATGTTACTGGCACCTTCCATTGATCTGTTCATTCTGTGAGTACCCAATAGACTTCTTCTTCTATAATGCAGTAGTGCATCTTCAACCATGTTTTCTTTGGGTCTCTTCTTTCTTGTATCCATGTGTTATGTTTGGATGCCTTCAAGTTGGCTATCCCCTCATGTTCCTTTACCACTTTAGGTGAGATTATCCATGCATTTCCAATCTTCTCTTGCATCTCTTGGATATACATGCCAAAAATACTTGTGTTGGCTTTCCTTTTCTTGGCATCTGTGTTGTGTCGTAGAGTTTAATACCTCGTTGCGCCACACCTTCTTGCACTTCCACAGAACATTGAATACTTTGGTTTCTTTCACGCATTTAGGGATATCAAAATTATCAGCCAGGAATACTGGAAATCTATTCCATCATCCTATGCATCCCTATTGACTTCTAAGAAAAGGTTGAGAAAATATGGTTCCCAACTCAGAACTGTGCATGTTGCACACTGTATAGGTGTTATGACCACCCCTACAGGTGCCTCTTCTTTGCAATTTTTTCTCAATAGCATGCAAGCCATCTATTTCATCATGAATTTGGTAGCTAGGTCATTGATGTTATTAATAATCATCCCCCTTCTCCCTCTTTCTGTGTTTAATTTTTCCTTTACTTCTTGTGTAATATTTTTTTCCTTTGCTTTGTCATCAAGGTATTTCTCTGGCTTCACCTGTAACAACCCTAGTTAAATAGTTGCATAGGGTTATCAAGTAAAGTTAATTAAGAAATTAACTGTCTTAATGTGTATTAGTTAAGTAATGATTAACTATTAATAAAATTAATTAATTAATTAATTAATTAATTAATTATTTTGATTAATTAATTAATTGAGTACTTAACACATTTAAGGTTTGGATAAAGAATTCAAGGCTTAATAACTTTAATTTATTTATGATAAGACTTTGCGTATGATAGGGGATAAGGTAGTAAATGGACTTTAATTTATTTATTGTAAGACTTTATGTATGACAAGGGAGAAGGAGTAAATGGGGGGATAAGGTGTGTGGCCTTAAATGATGGAGGAGGCAGTGAATGGGGGATATGACTGGGCAGAGGCCTTTGGGGAGAGGGATTATGAAAATTTGGGGAGGAAGCATTATTTTGGGCAGGAGGACTATATTTCCTGGTTTGGGAATATTTTCTGGTTTTGGAGTTTGCTTTTGGAGATTGGGTGAACTGTTGCAGGGGGCACCAGGTTGCTGGGAGTTTTGGGCTCGGGGGCCAGGAATCCTCACATAATCCTGGAGCTAGGGAGCCGGAAAGGCTGCTCTTAGCTGGTTGGGTGGTTAGTCGGTTTTGGGCAGGGTTTGGTCAAAGCATCAGGCTGGGCAAAGTAGCAGAGAGGATAGTCAGATATTGGGATAATAACATCAAACATTGGTATTTTATTTATGAATTTGTTGGGTTATGTGATGATTATGTAATTTATGTTCATGCTATGGATAAATTTAATTTATGTTGAATATTAAATGATTATATGATGATTAATGAATTACTTATGCGTAAAAATAAATTTTATGTTTAATTGTATGAATTTTATTAGGCTTTGTTAATTTATAGTCCCTACACATGGTATCAGAGCTGTAGTTCACAATCTGGGGCCAAGGGCCTACCCACCTACTTAGAATCGATCCAGAAATAAACCAGAAAACCTTAGAAATTGTTGTAAGATTGATGGAGGCCTATTCACCTTCAGACCTGTAAGAAGCCTTGACTGTAAAATCTTCAAACCTATAAGAAGCCTCACCTATACAGAGTGATATTTTTTTTATATAATGAACAGTTAAAGAAAAAAAAATTAGAATAGAGTAAAAATATATCTTAATAGATATATATATTGAAATAAATTTGTATAATAAATAAGCACTCTTCCCACCAATCTCAGGGAGATTTTACGAAGCCTTTAAAGAAAAAAATAACATATCTAGGAAATTCTCTGCTGCGAAAAATAGAATATCTAGGAAAAAAAAAATATTTACCCTCTAATCTATTTACCTGAAATTCCATTTCTTCCATGTAGAAAGCTAGCAAGAATGTTTTAAAAAATAAAAAAATAAATAAATAAAAATAAAAGTAAAAAAACAAAAATGCAGGCAACAAATCCAGTGCAAAAGAGCTTATGGGATTCGACCCCAAACCCCCATAATACATAAGACCAAGGTTATTCACTTCCCGATAAAAGGGTCGTGTCTTCTCCTGAGTAGCAATGATCTAGAGTTCATTCCATGCGATTTCTCTGTGTTGTTGAGTAAACTTGCCTGTTTTGACCACCTCACTGAAGAGAAATTAAGATGGGTGAGGGATCCGAGAAAGGTTGTTTTTGTGGTCTATAGCTACCAATCCAAACTTTGGACCATAACCACCTGCTTTAAGCATAAAAACGAGTGTCAAATCCACACGACCTGCAACCTACAAATGCACACACAGCCAATAATAATTGATGTAAATAAAAAAAATAATAATATAAATAAAATTATTGGGCACAATATCCAGTTATCAAGTCGACTAAGCATTGAAGACAAGTCTACGAGCTATCAATCTAAGCACCCAACACAACACAGAGAATCAAAGCCACATGGAGGAGGAGCCCATGGGGGGGGCTTCTGCATTGCACAACACACCAATGATTACATGCGCACCTCGTAGTGCCATTACTCTCACCGCCTCCACTCCAATTCCACTCGCTCCCCCAGTGACAATTGTTGTTAGATTGGAAGCATTGATTCCTTGAGAAACTTCTTCAGCAGTGGAGGCTGATCCAAACCCACTGGAACCAGCCTTTCCTGTTACAAGAGAAAGAAGTCCCATTATCGAATTGAAACCAACAGTGAACAACAACAAATTCTTGACGGGAATAAGATCATGTTAAGAAATATATATATATCAAACTCAAATTTGCATCAATGTTTCCTCCCCGTGCCTTTTGATTTTCAATTGCTAACATTATTTCAGATATCACCTCACAAAACCCTTCAATGAGAATATATGCGGCCAGTATATTTTATTCTTTGATGACGTGCTCCACCCTTAATCGAGCACTCTCTTCCTGGCCATTCTGAAGGAGCTGAGCAACATCTTTCCTGAATTGCTTACACTGCAATTCCCTCTTATTCTTCAGTATTTTGGTCTGAGAGATCGTCAGCTTCAACAGGGTCTTGCATTTTGAATATTTGAATTTCTTTCCCAGTAATGTTTCCAGCTTTCGACTCATATCAAAACTCAACTGTGCAGACCCCCAAACACAAACAAACAAACAAACCGCAAAATGATGCAAATAAATCAATCCTCAACTGCTATTGTAGTTCTGGTCAGTAGAAATAAATAGTTCAGTTGAAATTTCAGTAAACAGATATAAATAGTGCATTTAAAAAAATTGCAAGCATATAACGCAAGCGGAACCTTCCAAGTCATTCAAAACCAACAAACAAAACAAAACAAAAAGTACGGGCATGAAAAATGCGGTTTGACTGAACCAAGACAAAAGATAAACTGAAGGAATAAATATTCCTACTCGTCTAGCATGGATGGTGCCTCTTATACCCACACTCTTCATGCTTCTCTTCCTCTGCCAACGCCAGAGATAATACAAGCCAACGACCAATGCCAGAAACCAAACACCTAACCACGAGGAGGAGAAGCCATGAGAGAAGGCCATGGCGGTCGATTGTGTAACCAGAAACCTCGCAAGAAGAAATGATGAGGAAAAAAGGGATCAGGGTTACGACGATAAAGGTTAGGGTTTAGATAGGGGGGCGCTGGAGCAAGCAAGGTGTGCACGTGGAATCCATGTGTTCCCGCACTTGTTTTTAAATTATTTTGATTTTTTTTTGGGTGGAATCACGAAGTTGGGTTACACTTTCGTGACAATCGGGTCTCCAAAATTTCGAAAATCCTTTTTTCGGCCGAACTAAAAATATTTTTCGGCTGAAAGATACTATTTTCGGCCGAAAAAATAAACGTCAAATCGAACGGTGCAATAACTGCCCCCTCAATTTGTGTGTAGAAATTTGGTCGACCGGATATTTTCTTTCCGGCAATACATTTTCGGCTGAAATATAGTTCGGTTGAAATATTATTTGGCCGAAAATTAGTTCGGCCGAACTATCTTTCAGCCGAAAGATGGTTTATATATTACCCACACATCGAATTTGCAATGTTTTCGAAAAATTGTTGGCGTAATCGCCTCTACGAGAGCTCTGTGGTCGCGAGCGTAAATTTGTGAGGTCGTCGAGCGTAAATTTGTGAGGTCGCGAGCGTAAATTTGTGAGGTCATCGAGCGCTGGTGGAGGAAGTTGGGAGGTCGCGAAGTTGCAGGGGTCGTGGAGAGGTCGTGGAGAGGTTGCGGAGTTCACAGGGGTCCTGGAGAGGTCGCAGGGGTCCTGGAGAGGTAAGTTTCTTGTACTGTTCAAATTTTTGTTTTAAAATGTATGGTAAAAATTTTTGTTTTAAAATGTATGTGTTTAAAATTTTAGTTTTAAGTATTTGCATTGGAAATTATTGAGATGAGGAAGATGAGGCGAGCCGAGGCTTCACGGCTAGGGCCCAAACCCTAGCCGCCACGCTCTGGTATTCAGGAACGCGATTTTCAGTAGCTGACGCCTGTGTCCCCAAGCTTCTTCATCGTTTTGGAGTTGCAGCCAGGTCCAGGGCAGCGGTTTGGTGTTTCAGCGAACGCCTGAGCATATGCACGCGATTTGGAGAAGCGGTTCTGGCCACAGTTCGCGGGAGGTCGACAGGGATGCGTCTAGCAGCGACCAGGGTATACAGGCCATGGATCAAAGCGTTTTAGTGGGGCATTCGAGTGGATTGAGTGCAAGGGCGCGACTTCTGAATGCTTGTAGGTGGTCGCCGCCTTCCACGATGGCCCCAGTTTTGATCGCCGAGAAGGAAAAAGATCCGGTGGAAGCTTTCAATATGTTAGTCCGCACAGCGAGACCTAAACCTAAGCCTTCTCTCAAGTCTAAGTTTGTTAAGAAGATGGAGGAGATCCCCTCTTTGGAGTTAGATCCAGAGGACCCTTGCAAGCTTGCCCTCCTTCTAACAGAAAATGCCCTAATCGGAAAGTTTATGGGGTTATGGCCAAGCCCCAAAACAGTGGATGCATGGATGGAAGAACGATGGAAGATGTTGATACAGGGAAACATTACTCTATATGCAGTAGGCAGGGGTTTCTTTGTCTTCAGCTTCACGAGGAAAGTGGACCGTGATTTGGTCTTCAGATCCGGTCCCTATTTCATGGGGTTGAAGGGGCTGTTCTTAGCTCCCTGGACTCTTGACTTTAACCCCGGAGTCGAGATCACAGCAGCCCCTGTTTGGGTTAGGCTGCCTCACCTTCCAATGCATCTCTGGGGGATAAGCTCATTGGAGGACATTGGAAACAAGCTTG
>ML777897.1:632384-646099 GCA_009831015.1 Picea engelmannii | reverse complement strand
ATTAAGCCTATGGAACAGAGGGAATAAAGAAAAAAAGAAAAGAATATAGTGGCAATCAGTAATAGAAGTGCTTTGAAATCCTTATCCTCGAGCTCATATCTTTTTGTTCATTTGATGGATTGTGTTAAATTTGTTCGGTTGCAATCCTATTTATAAAATTTGGCATGAAAAAAACTTATACGACGTGTCGTTTCATATTTTTCGACAGTCGAAATTCGTCCGACAGTCTTTCGGCTGAAAGAATTATTTTTTCAGCCGAAATATCTGGAAACCATTTAGTTTGACGGATTCTGTTAGATTTTATCCTTTCGGCGGAAAAATTAATTTTTCGGCCGAAAAAATGAAATTGCAACTGACAACCAAAACCAGAGAAATGCCCCAAGCATAACTAAACTTCAGAGGTTGCGGACTCCTACAAACATTGAGAATTTGGTTTCGAAAATGACACCAGCATTTCCAAAATTGAATCTACTTTCAATTTGTATAATTTTTTTTCATTTTCTTTATTTTTATCTAATTTTATTTAATTTAAAAAAAACTCACTACATAATATTTTCAGCAGACATTATGATTCGGTGAAATGAAATATTAGTATCTCAAAAAATATAGAGTGAAAAAATTTGAAAAAATTATATTCATAATCCTTAAACTGTTCTTTTCAAAAGGGTACATATAAATTTTAGTTTTAAGTAAAAATTAAGATAGATACAAGGTGTAGAAAAACATGTATTTAAACTCTGCAATGTTTTCAGCTTGGTCAACTTCCAAAAATTCTAGAAATTATAATATTCATCCGTTAAATTCAAAATAATAGTCATAATAAAATAGAGTCTCTATAGATTGTTGCAGTATATTTTGTTTCTTTAAAACATAAGTTTAATAATATATACATTGTTGTAGAAATAAGTAACTCATTATCATTCATTTCATGTTTAAGAAACATACTGTTAAACAATTGTCAAATTGACACATCAAATCGTGATAAAAAAAAAATTGAAAAATAGTCATTGGAAAGCTAACACAATTCTTCACAAGTTTTCTTTTTACTGTAAAGTGAAATTCTAAATAAAAAAAATACTTTTATATGTCGGAAGTTGAATAACTTGTGAAAATACATTTTTTTTCTCATAAAACAAGCAGAAATGTAACCCACCTTCATGTATGCAATTATTTGGTTCTTAACAAGTGGTATCATAACACTTTCCTTGACAGGAAGTGGGAAAATATTTTTTTGCAAATTTATTTTTTTGGAAAAAAAAGAGGACTGCAACATTCCGGATGATTTCTGTAGGTTTTGGTGCAAATTTTTCAAAAAATGGTTGTATATATGAGTTCCTCTCATAAAAACTCCCAATTAAAAAAAAAAAAAAAATCGTCGGAAATGGAGTTCGGGAAGTCAAGTTATTTGCATTTTAAAATCTGCAATTTTCAGGTTTTTATTTTTATTTTTTTCCGCAGATGGGCGCATGATTTTTCTGATTTCTGCAACATCTAAGGCTGAATTAAAAAACAAAAATGCAAATCTGAGTTCCTCTCACAATTTAACCCAATTTAAAAAGAAAATCGTCCAAATCGGAGCTCTAGAAGTGAATATATCATTGATTTAAAATCAATTATTTTTGGGGGTTTTTCATGATGGCGGTGGGACTGTAGAGTTCATAACTTTTCATAGGGTACTCAAATTATTACCGAATAAATTCCATTGGCTAAATTATTTTAATATATTTCTTTTGGTATATTCTATTTGGTGTTTCCAATGGTTATTTCCTCTCAAACCCTCGAAGAAATTATACAGATGACTTAAGCATTCAAAACCTAATTGTATGACACATTGAATAACACATTGCATGACTTTGTAGAGGGCCTCACGGGAGGCCTCAATTATAGTTTTCATAGTATTCAAGATTCATTGGATAGCATGCATGAGACATTTCTTATGGCTAACATCAGTGATGAATAGAATCAATAAATATATGCTTGGTCTGATTTTGAGGCCGATTGTGATGATTGATATATGGATAGTTTTCAATTATGCGATGACAACCACTTCCATATTTTATTTGATGACTCTACTGCACCTTATGTAGAGAACATCAATGTCCCAAATTAGGAGCTAGTTCTAATTACTGGTGTCCATCATGCATATTCTGCAATGGTATTGTTCCTTCTAGAGTCAACTTTGACCCTTTCCCACTATGTGCATGGATATTCTTATTTGGATCCACATGATAGGTGTCAGTATTGGGAGCATCATTTTCAGTTGGTTATTGGGTGTCGATATCTTGCGTGTGGAGTTCACATGAGCACTTGGACATAGGACCCTAGTTTACAATGGCGGTTGTACTACTTCAACATGGTGGCTTTGATTTCTCAATGGGACCCTGGTTCTCTAATCTACTTCATCACTATGTTCCACACTTATCCATGGGACCCTAGTATATGGTTTTACATCAATCGTTGAGGACAACTCTTTGATAAGGGGGATGGAATCTTAGGTAGCTAGAGAGGTAGTGGGGGGTCCCAGAGGACCTATAATGATAATAATGGAGGCCATTCAATGTAAGGTGGACTAGGTCCACTATATTATTAAATAAGGCCCACTATAGTAGCTAGATATAATAAATGAGTAGTTAGATATAATAATGTAATAGGACTTCTTGTAAGGTTCTACTTCTAGAAGATTCCTTCTCTAGAATGTTCTTAGGTGATGGTAGCACTATATAAAGGGGTTCAAGCAATGTAATGGAATATGAAGAGAAGTATTGTATTTGGAGTGGTAGCTCAATGGGAGGTAGGCACCTTGAAAAGGGAAGTGAACAGGAGAGGATCCCTTCCATAATAGGATCCATTGTATGGTGTTTCCCTACCTCAAGGGTTTTCTTATAATAAAAGTGTGGTTCTTCTATATTGTTCTCTGAATCTTTGTGTCATTTCTGTATGAAGGTATTGGGTTTATAACACTTTACAATAAGAAAAACCCTAAAGATTGGCACTCAAAAATGGTTATAGATCCATGCATATCATTGGCTACAAATCCCATAAATCTCAATATTCTAGTATAGTCAACTCCAATTAGGTTTACGAGTCGACTACTAGTCGGCCTTCATTTGATCTCTAGTTGGTCATCTCATGCCCGTACTTCGACCTCTTGTCGGTTGACTTGTCATCGATATATTCCACTTCAAATTTACCCAATTGACTCTCTTTACCTTCAACTTGTTGTTGATCCACCTCGACTTCGACCTGGTGCCGATTCAGCTTGACCTACAACCGTCAATCGATTTACATTGACTAGACTTTTACTACAAAGAATATAACAAGCCAACACAAACCCCATGGACCCACCCTTCTAGTCCTTTTCTAAAACCATAACATAAATATAGTCCAACTGCTATATTACGATCACAACATTTGGTATATTGTTTAAAACATTCGACATATTTAGTGCTACCGCCAATATTTGGATTTGGCTGTTGCACGAATCTGGGGTAACCTAGATTTGACGTCAACTTCCAGATATGGGGCCATTCGTTGGTTCATTCGTCGGATTCAATGTTAGTCAGACCAAAGGACGAATATATATACATATATTTTTATTTTGGTTCCGTAGCTCACATTGGGCATTTGCGTGGTGCCAACTAATTGGGCCACATGACACCTTTTCATTGACCATTTTCATCCAGTCATCCCGCTAACTCACCGCCACCTATTTTTGCATCAGGATTCCATGTGGAGGCCCCTTGATGGTGTCACAAGGCATCACCTTGAGGTGCCATGTGTCACCCATTAAAAGGCCCATGTGGCCACCCAAACTGCCAAATCATCCTGCCACGTGTGAGCTCCTGATTGGTGCCATGTCAGCATGAGATCATGTTGACATCACTCTATATGGATGATGATGACATCAACTATATGGATGATGATATCAATGCTGACTTTTGACTGGGTTGACTGCAACTTTGACTACACATAACTTCTTTTTTCAAACTTTGTTTGACGAATCGTTTATGTCGTTGAAAACATCTTCGACTTGATGCCAATTTTTCTGAGATTTTAGGTCTTTGAATTTTTTCCCTTTTAGATCCTCCTAGATCAAAAGTGGACAAAAATGTCCCAAAAAACCCAACGGTCTATAACCATTTTCCACTTTTTGCGAGCTTCTTCATCACACATTCTTATATTGGATGCTTTGACTTCTTAAATTTTTCTCTCGTCATGTGATCGGGTACATCTTCTAAATTCCTTTTATTCTTTGACTTCTTCTGGCACAGGGCCCAAAACTTAACCAAAATGCGTATCCAACACATTTGTAGTTATGTAATCTAATAGTCATGATATATTCTAGACATAAAGTGATCAATGACTCATATTCTACTTAATACCAACAACTATATAGATCCATGGATGAACACCCAATTGGTCCATGATATCTATTTAAAAAGAATGGAGGGTCATTTGTTGATGATTGATTGTGAGAAACTCATATGTAAAATTATTTTATTTTTCATTAATATATCTTCAAGTGTCCACATTGAATGGGGCCATAGACTATTTCTTTGTTTAAAGGTTTTAACCATGTAATACACTTGTGTACTAATATTTAATTTTTTTATGTAAGCAATTGCTTAAGTTAATTGACCTATGTAGAAATACTATGTTTGTTGAACACTAAATCTAAAATTTATAAAAAAAATATTAATAACTATATTTGATTGGTTGATTTTTTCCATACAAGTTGATTGATTTTTAAGGAAGAAATTATGCTTATTCAAGTATCAACTATCTACTTTATCCTAAATTAAAATGGACATCAAGTCAACTTTCATAAAATACATTAAAGAAAGTTATTATGTAAATTAAGATGAGCATCGAGTTGACTTTCATAAAATACATTAAAGGAAGTTATTGTGGTTATTAAAGTATATATTGTATCATAAATTAACCTCGAGATCACATTCACTCTCATAAAATACATTAAATCAAGTTAATATGTTTATTAGAGTATTTTATTTTATTTTAAATTAAAAAGAAGTTATTATCTCTGTGGTGAATGCATACAATACAATGGTGAATATTATTTCTGTGGTGAATATATCTCTACAATAAATATTATCTTTATGGTGGTAAATATTAACTTTGTTGTGCTACTGTGTAAATATATCTCTACAATAAATATGATCTCTATGGTGGTTAATATTAACTTTGTTGTGCTACTGTGTGAATATTTGTCTCTGGGTCTACGATGAATCTGGTTTGTAGTAAATATGATCTATGATAACTTTGTTCGTGACTATTCAAACCCTTCCATGAATCAAGTGCACAAATTTCTTAATTATTTATTTTTATTTTCAATACAATTAATTCATCGTTGATATCTAAATCTAATAGAGGAAGGCCTAACAAAGTAACCCTCGAAAGTTTGCATGAATCTATATCATCAATAGAAAAACATAGAGAAGAAAGAGAATCCAAACTTCAAAGTGAATTGGTAACAATGCTTTGAAATGAGTTGGTAACAATGCTTGATAATAGTTTTAGATCCTTTGAAGATAATATTTAGAGACAAACAAACAATAAACTATTAGGTTTTCAGACTCAACTACAAAAAATGGAGGCTAGATTACAAGAAATAGAAAAAAACAACCAAGAACAAAAACAATCAAGGAAGGAAGAAGAGGTGGAATAGAATAGCAATCTTAGGGACGAGATTAAAGAGCTAGATGAAAAGTTAATTAACAATTTGGCCCCAAACAACTTGGAACAAAAATTGAATATCAAACCTATCAAAGATGAAATGAAAAAGCTCATAGAGTTAGACCATGAGTGTAACAAAAGAGCCTTGAAACTCAAAAATTTTGGTATAAAAGTATAGAAACATGAGGAGACATTAGCAATTTGCAAGGAAGAATTAAAAAAACAAATCATAAATTGAATCAATGGGTCTTATAGAAGAAAAAAAGATGGGAAATTTTTTTTGAGCATAAAGATAGGTTGATTCGGGTTATGGTTAGCTCTAATGCCCATAAATATGACATACTTAATTAAAATCCAAGAATAAAAGTGTCTAGAATATTTATAAATGAAGACCTCATTCTAGAAGATAAATATAAATTAAAGAAGGAGGTTCATAAGGTAAAGGAAGACAAAAATGAAGGAAAATGGGAAATAATTAGGAACCAAAAAGTTATTATTAGGGATAGATACCAAAAGGATAACAATAAATAAGAATTTGAGACACTTCGGATCCTTTATTGGAACTATCGGGGCTTTCCTTGGAAGAAAGGGACTATATTAAGTTGGATCCCAAGTGAAATTGATATTGTATTTCTAGTTGAAACTTGGGAGCATGAAGAATCTAACGTCCCTAACGTAGATGGATTTATATAGTGGTTAACATGGAACAAGAAGTTCTCTCGTAGAGAGGTTGGAGGCATAGCTTGCTACATAAGAACAAACATTTATCCTCACATTCATATTCACAAAAAAATACCCTCTCAATTAGTTCATTTGGGTGGAGATTTTAGATATCAATGCTAAGAAGATGTATATAGGAATTTGTTATTTTGTGCCTATTAATTCTACCTTTTATACAAAAAACAATCTAGATAAAAATCGTCCCTATAAAAACTTAGAAAAAGATATTTGTAGTTTGAGAAATGAAGGTAGTATCCTCCTGCTAGAAAAATTTAATGCTAGAACTATAACTAATCAAACTATTATCGTAAGGAATGACTGTAACTCTAATCTTTATGGCTAGACGAGGACCTTGTTTTAGCTAATAGATACAAGAGAAATTTGAAAGACTTGACTGAGAATTTATACGGTACTGAGTTAATCAAGATTTGTAGTTCTCAAGATCTAATCATTTTCAATAGTCTAATGAAGTGGTCAAAATCTAACCAGATGAGTTGTATCCATGGGATAGGTAGTAGTTTCGTGGACTATCTGATATCGAATATCCATGTTTACAACCAAATAGTAAATTTTGACCTTTTAAACATCCATGAGCCTGAATATGTTCATAGAACTTTAACCCTAGCTCTAATCTTTATCATGCACAAAACCCCCTTGAATATAACTTCGGTAACCAAAGGAATCTAGTTTTTGACAAAAAAAAACTTGATCTATTTTTAAAGGACTTAAACACCGAACTAAATATTTTATCATATAAAAATAATATTGAAGAAATCTATCATGATTTTACAACAATCTTCTCTACCTCCATAAAAATAATTCTATATCGAAATGTTGTGTAAAAAGAACAAGAAAATTGCCAACCCTTGGTATGATAACAAGTGTAAACTTGCTAGAAAAGCAATTAGGGATGCCTTTAATGAGTCTTTGAAATATGATCAAATTAATATATAAAAAGCCCTAATTAAAAGAAA
The DNA here is from genome assembly GCA_009831015.1 of Picea engelmannii. Lineage (NCBI taxonomy): Eukaryota > Viridiplantae > Streptophyta > Pinopsida > Pinales > Pinaceae > Picea > Picea engelmannii. The sequence continues at coordinate 638,711 of ML777897.1, read as the reverse complement.
AATAAGGCACCACATAAATAGAAAGCAAGAGAATATTTTACACCTTTCTAAGCTAGATACAAAGAAATTTTGGAAGCAAATTCTGACTCGTAAAGATAAAGAGAATGTTATGATTCCCTCGACAGACTGTAATTCCTACCTTAAAAATATTTACAAATCTTGTAATGTCGTGAACAAAATTCCAAAAGTTTCTATAGAAGATGATGTTTTTTCTATAGAAGACATAAAGTTTGGGGTAAAGCAAGTTGCAAAAGGGAAATTTCTGAGGACACTAATGGCTACCAGGATGAAATATTAAAAATTGAAGGTCCTATTCTGATCCCTCACAGACACAAGCTCTTCAATTTAGTAGTCAAGAAGGGATTCCCTAAACCTTGGACTCAAAGTCTCGTTGTACCTATTTTTAAATGTGGGGATAAAATAAATCCCTCTAATTATAGGACCATTATGATTAGCCCCATTTTATCCAAGTTATATAGAAGTATTTTGGAAAAGAAGATAAGCATTTGGCTACAAATCCACGAAAAAAGAGCTAAAGGTTAGGTCTATTTTAGAGGTTATCATTCATCTATGGTCCACCTTATGATTCTTAGGATCATTGCAGAGGAGTTTCACAACAATAAAACCAATATCCTTTGTTGTTTTGTTGACTTTAGGAAATTTTTTGACATGGGTCCTAAGACCAACCTTTGGAATATGTTAGAAGAGAAAGGTTCCCTCTGGGATGAGAGTTGTTGCAGTAAGGTTGCATGAGAACATTATTGCCAAGTTTAGGAGAACTAAGGGTTGTTCAAAAGAAATTAACTGCAATAGAGGACTCAAACAAGGTTTCCCACTATCCCCTACCCTTTTTGGCATTTACATTGATAACTTAGAACATTGTTTGGAAGGTGTAGCTTGTGTTGGACCACTCTTGCTAGTATAGTAATCATCCTTCTTCTCTATGTCAATGATATTTTTCTTATGGAAGGCAATCTCTTTGACCTTAGTAAGGAGCTTTGAATCCTCAAGGAATTGTGCTCTAGTCCAAGTATGACTGTGAACACTGACAAAATGAAGGTTATGATCATTAAATCCAACAAGATCACCTATGATAATTTTGTTTATGACAATAATATATTGGAGAAGTGTGTTCGTACAAGTATCTTGTAATTTATATTCATCACAAACTCAATTGGAACTATAGCATTGAGAAAAAAGATAAATTGAGGTCAAAAGTCTTATTATGGGCTTGAAAATAATTGTGAATTATTATACCTTTGACTATTGGATAAGAAAAATATCCTCTTTGAGACTCTTTTCACTCTTGTTATCTTATATGAATGTGAAGTTTTGGGATGCAAAATCTCTCGAGAATCCTAGAGAAATTTAGAGAAGATCCAAAAGAATTTTATAACTTATAATCTTAAAATTAAGGGCAATACACCCTATCCCATCCTCCTCATCCAAGCGAGCCTTTCTTCCATTGAGAGCATAGCTATGATTAGGTACTTAATGTACAAGAACAAGCTAAACAACATGGATAACAAGAAGCTCCCCAAAATTTCTTAAGAATCTAGCCAAAATCACCAATGGCTCAAGCGGGGATGGCATAATGATGCCAACTCTTGGTTGAATCATTGGGGAATAAAATAAGAAGTTATTTTGCATAATATTGATAATATTTAAAACATTTTTCAAGCTAAATTTATGAAGAATCTATGGTGTGATAAAAAATTAGAGGATAAAAAAAAATAAGATATTATAAGGAGGTGGTTAAACCTAACCTTGAATATTAAAATTTTCTGTTTGATTTGATAAGTGTAAAGAAGAGAGTCAATATTGCTAACATAAGACCTAATTCTCATGAGTTGCATAATGAAATTGGGCATTGAGAAATCCCCAAAACACCGTGGCAAAAAAGACTATGTCACATTTGTGACACCAAGAGGGTTAAAGATGAAAAACATTTTCTCCTAAAATGCCTTGCATATACCCATATTAGATCCCAATTTCAAAATATTTTTCACAATATCAACCTTCCTAGCATTCTAAGTTATCAAAACTTTAGTGATCTTGGAACCCTTTTCTTAATGTTTTTCAAGCACCGAAATAACATTTTAAATAAATCCAAGTAATCTCTTCCTTTTCTTAAGGTCCCATAAACCAATTTTGGTCTTTCGAGATGGGATAAGAATACAAACCCCATTTTCTTCAATATCCCCTCGTAGAGTTTTGTGGCTTCATTTGCAAGATTGTCGGCTTCTTGGTTGAGAGCCCTCGTGACCTACAAGAAGGTAACCTCTTGGAAACAAAGAGCATCGTTTTGAATTCTTACAATGAGTGATAGAAACTTACTGTATGAGAGAGTCTTTTCAGAGTTCAAAATGTTGATAGTTATGCTTGAATCACCAATGACGATCAACGTCCTCATTGTATCTACATTTAATGATAACAATCCCTTAAAAAAACATACATCTCTTATTTGTGATTGTCCTTAAACTCCAAACATAAATCAATTCATGTTTTTTCCTCAATATTACCCTCGATATCTAGAATGATCTTACCACCCATGTTAAATAATTAATATTTAATTTAAAAACTAAATATTTTATAATTTTATAATTTGCTATTATTAAAATTGCTTTTTAAATATATCAACAATGTAACCTTCTACTTTTAATTTAATAAAAAAACAATTTAATGTGAATTTTTAAATATATCAACAATGTAACCTTCTACTTTTAATTTAATAAAAAAACAATTTAATGTGAAAGTGAACCAAACTATTATCAAAATTGAATTTGACCTTTAGTTTGTAACTAAATGCGAGCCACTCCATTCTAGACATTTTAATGAAAACTTTGAATCAATAATATGGGGCTTGGAGCAATCACATGGCTTTCGACTATTATAGTTACGGGCCAATTTAAGCATTGGCAATTATAGAGGTTAGAATAACATAGTAGACAATGTTGACAGTTATAGAGGTTAGAATAACATAGTAGGGCAATGTTTTAATTGTTTATATAGGTAAGTGAGTTTATGAGTTTGAAGTTTGTTTTTTATTTAATTATTGGTTTAATGTTGAAAATTATAGATTTTAGAATAACAGAGTATGTAATGTTATAATTGTTTTATATGGGTAAGTAAGTTTATTAGTTTGAAGTTTGTTTTTTATGGTTTAATTTTTATAGGTTATTTTGTTTATTTCAATTAAATTGGAAAATATTGAAAATTGTAAAACATTTTAATAATGAAGATGGCTACAAATTTAATCAATTATGACAATCCACTATATATTAACTTATTCTTTAATTCTTATCTCTCTGTTTATTTGTTCCCTTTTTTTAATTTCTTCCTTTGACTTTTTCTTTTATTATTATTATTATTATTTTTATTTTTAATAAATTTTTTCTCTTTTTATTATCCCTATTTATTTTATTTTACATGATTGAAACTAAATACTTTCATTAATATTCATATTTTCTCCTCAACATCAATTGCCTTTACCATTTTACATTTTTTAATTTAAAATTTTTCCTTTACCATTTTACATTTTCTAGTTCAAAAGTTTTCATAGTTGGTTATTTTATGTCCACGTTATTTATCGTTCAATAATTTTCAATTGTTTTAGGATTAATTTTTTTTTTTTTAATTTTCAATTGTTTTAGGATTAATTTTTTTTTGTTAATTGGAAAATCAATTATTAGTTGGACACTCCATTACACATTGTTCTACACCATGGGGCCATTAATTTTTCTTTCTTATTTCACAACAACTTGTTGACTTTTCCTCTCTTTTCACAAAGTTCATTGAGTCTTCACCCTATACATCTTTAATCAATCAGTCTTTTCTATCATTTCAACATTATTTGATCCTAATAATGCTCTCTTTTCACAAAGTTCATTGAGTCTCCACCCTATACATCTTTAATCAATCAGTCTTTTCTATCATTTCAACATTATTTGATTCTAATAATGGGTAGAGTTTCCATTAAAAATGTTTATTTTATTGGATATTTCTAAATTTTTAATACAGTTTTACTTCTTAAAATTTATAATGCAGGACAATTCTTATCTACATTATATAGTCTGTCCATCTAATGAATATATTTTGACATGTTATGATAAGATGGGGATATTAATAGAAAAATATATATGATGTAGGATTATTTTTATCTAAATTATATATTCTGTCCAGCTAATAAGTATAATGGGTAAACAATTGACTTTAATCTCCTAACAGAATCTGCAATCAAGTTAAGTTAAGTTAGAGTGAATCAATCAAATTATTAAAAAATTACTTAACATAAACCATTATTCAATCGAAAATGAAAGTTACAATGAACCTTCCGCGAAAATAGCAATGACTAGAATCGCAGTACCGTTTTCTTCCATTCACGCAGTCAGTCCCGTTGCGTGTACGGAAGGAATCTTTCATTTTCATTTCGGCATTATTTAATCCCTCTACTTCCAACCATGCCTCAAATAAAATTCTTTCTACCCAGAAAAAGAGAGAAACCATGGTGGAGTGTTGTATGTGCGGCGATGTAGGATTTGCAGAGCATCTGTTTCAGTGTAGCAAATGCAGATTCCGCTTGCAGCACAAGTAGGACTAGACAAAGCTTTGTATTTATGACATGTTCAGATTCTTTTTTGGTTGAGTAATAATTATGTTTGGATCATGAATTGGCAGATATTGTAGCAGAGGATATTTCTATGGAGATCCTATTGAATTGTGCGATTGGTGTTTAGTGGAATCTGATAAATCTGGCGGCTTTACCGCTAAATTCCATTCAAGCACCGAATCTAAGACGACCTTAAAAAAGAACATCGATGGCAAAAAATCAAATGCCTCAAATTCTCTTAGAAGGAGATCAGTCAATGCCTTCAGTCTCAAACGAAAAGGAGATGAAGCCAGCCTTACGGTTAAATATAATGATCGAAAGGCTAACATGGCATCAGGATTGATGAGAAGTCTCAGTAAAACAAATATGCAAAAGGCCAGATTGGCTCCTGTAAGAAGTAGGAGAAGGAGGATGAAGCTCCTGCATGAAATCCCATGTTAAATTTATGTTGGCCGAAACTCGAAACTGTGACTTCCTTCAGTTTTCGGATTGTATAATGTGCTTGCTAGTCCGGCAAAGACTTGTATATAGCAATAAGACTTGTATATAGTAGTAGGCTAATATTTATAGGAAATTCAGCCAGAAATTGTTGGATTTGTAGATTTAAGTGATTATTTCTCAATTCTAGTGTTTGAGAATTTTTCAGCATGCTGAATTTATTTCAGAATTCAAAAATGAATTCTAAATAACAAAAAATAATGATTCATGTAAATTTATATCACCTGATTCCTGCTAAAAAAATTATTATTTCCTAAAACAACTAATTAACGCTCTTGTATATATATCCTAAGCTTGACGAGTTGAATCATAATATTGCAAACAATAAGGCTCTCTTTGTTACAGCGGTTCTCTGTACTTTCTATGGCAAAGTGCTACCAATCATAACCATAACCAGTCAGGTTCTAGTCAGCTCCCAATTGTTGATACTCAGTTTTTTGAACGTGTTTATTCAGTGTGTCTTAGTTGTTTATATATATATATATATTCACATACTTCTTATTCTCAATTTATATAACAGAATGTATCCTTACATGCTCCATGCTTCTTTAGATGTTTCTCTGTTATATTTTTCAACCTCCCAGGTGATGAGAACATGACCTAATCACCTAAATTGAGAAAGAAAACTTTTGTATGTACAAAATTTTCTCTTGAAAGTATTTTGTCTTGCTAATCGTAGAGTTAATTTTAGTTGAAAGGAATCTCATTTCTCATCGATACTTTAATTTTAGTTTAATTCCCATTTTACCATCCATCTCATCTTTTCATCTAATCCCACTCCTATAAGATTATATGCTAAATATAGCACAATGTTGATTTTGTGTCGAGAAATTGTTTAGTTACTGTTAAATCGTGTGGTACTTCTGACACAAATAATTTTAATTTTAGTAAGCAGCCTTTTATCACTATTTAGGATCCGACAAGTTAGACAACGCCATTTTTATCACTATTTCTTAGGCTATTTTTGCTTCTTAAAATGTGACGGTCAAATGGAATTGTGAAGTTTTAATTTATTGGTTTATGTGTTGATATTGGTTGGTGAATATGATTGAGGTTATGGCAGTAGTTTAAAAGCTCTATTTTTTTGGGTGTTTTTTAGTAATGGTGATGAATTATTAGAGCTGCAGATTTAAGTGATTAAGTTTGTATAATCTGAGTGTCCTAAAAGTTTTTAGCAAACTGAATCTATTTATACATTTAAAAATGCAATTTAAACCACA
>ML777897.1:549054-632334 GCA_009831015.1 Picea engelmannii | reverse complement strand
AAAAAAAAAAAAAAAAAGTTTAACCAACGACCAGGTTATGTGGATAAAATGTTATTTGAAAAGTAGGTGCAACTAACATAGATGATGTGTCCAATGATATATGGTGTGCCGTCTTCTTTGTTTGCATGTTACTTGTAAGATGATTGACCTATTCGAGGCAGAGTTTGAGTAGACGAGAAAAGTATTGGACAGGGAAGGAAGCTTTTCAGTTTGGTCTAAAATTCTTTTCGTGTTCCATCGACGACTTTGGTACTAAATTCTAATATACTTGGTATCATTGTTTGTTCGGTGTGTTTGCACGATTCCTGAGAAATGGATTCCTGAGAAAATGGTTTTGCATTTATCCTTTATTCGGGTCCTTGTTTATGAGGAAGGACAAAGGGTTTATTTACGCCGAGCACTTGTTTTCCGAGGGTTTGGTCTGTCTCATTTTCTTCGTCGTCACTCGGAAGGTCTATCAAAATTCGCCACCTTTGGTCTTTGTTCATTTTATTGATGGCAACCGTGTGTGAGAAATTTCATGGTACCCGAAGTCACTGTAACATGGTAGAAGCTGCCAAAAACGTTGCAGGGACAAAGATCATAAGATTCATCTTTACTGTGCTGTCTATGTAATTGTTTAGATGCATCTTTACTGTGCAGAAATTGATGACCTTTCGGATGAGACCACCAGCAAAGCAGGTATCTTCCTCCAATCGCAGCATGGCCATAATCTGGGCAATGCCTGGGCATAAGCAGTTCCAAAAATACGTTAATGGTAAAGGCGCTTTTACCCGTCTTCTCCAGTCTGCATCGACTCTAAAAACAACTACACAACTGTAACAAATTCACTTACAAAGAATTGAAGAAGAAACACTAAATCACAAGAACACAATCATAACACACATGAATACACTTGACTTTTTATTCTATTGAGTTCTAGATGAATTTATACATAGAGGTCTTTGACTAAAGATAGATACACTATCCCATTGAGACTTTAAGCCAACAACAACTCAACTCCACATTCTAGTATAAGAAAAAATATGGTAGAAGAGAATATGTCATATGCACGTCGTCTGCAAAAAGGAGGTGTAAGATTTTGGTAAGTCTGGATACTTTGATTCCAGTGAGCTTCCCATCAGACTGACTTTTTTTAAGGAGCAGGGAGAGACCCTCCATGGCCAAAATGAAAAGCAGTGGGGAGAGTGGGCAGCCCTGCATTAATCCTCTGCCACTGTGGAAAAAGGGGGAGGGTTTTGCCGTTCATTAAGACAGGAAAATTCGCTGTTGTAATTCCACACATGATCCACTTGATGGTGTTTTGGCTGAAGCCCAATTTGGTGAGGACTAGTCGGAGGAAGTCCCAGTCAATACAGTCAAATGCCTTTTTCAGGTCTAATTTTAGGATGATGGCTTTGGATTTTTTTGACCTTGATGCTATGGAGACACTCATGGGTTGTGCCTATGGCATCTAAGATTTGGCGTCCTTTTAAAAAGCCAAGCTGTTCTTTAGAGAGAGCTCTCGAGAGGATGGGTTTGCTATAATTTTTGTTACCAATTTGTAGTAGAGATTGCATAAAGAGATTGGCATGTAGTCCCCAAAGGTGGAGGGGCTGTTCTCTTTTGGGATGAGTGTGATAAAAGTCGAGTTGAGGGCACCTATAATTTTTCCATGGAGTTTGGAGTCCTAAACGAGCTCGAGAAGATCTGGTACAACTAGATCAAAGTGATATAAGAAGAATTCGACTGTTCAGTCGTCCAAGCCTGGACTTCTGTGTTGATTGAAAGAAGCTAGAGCCATGTTCACCTTCTGGAGCGAGCTAAGACTGTCTAGTGCAGAGGAGTCTGCAACTGTAACAAATCGAGTGTATGTATTTGCAACAATGACTAAATCTCAAAGTTGGGGGTGAGAAGACGCAGCATAGAAATTTTTGAAATGTGTGGTGTCTGCCGATATAAGTGTTGTTTGGTCTCGGTGAGTGAGGCCCTCGTCATCTTGCAAACACCATATGTGTTTCTTGTTTTGTCGGAAGGAAGCATATTGGTGGAAGAATTTTGTGTTGAGGTCACTGCCTTTGATCCAAGTGGCTCTGTTGTGTAGGCACCATCTAGCTTCCTCAACGAGTAGGAGAGTGTTTCTTTTAGATTCCAAAAGATGAAGAGTGTTGGGACTGTCACATGAAGCTCTTGAAGGAGGATCCTCTAAGAGGAAACTATGGATCGCGTGTTCTAGTTCAATTATCCTTGTCTGATTTTGAATCTTTTGATTTTGGGCCCAAAGTTTGGATTTGGCTTTCAGCGCTTTAAGTTTTGTGGCCAACCGGTGCTGAGGATCAAAAAAAGTGTTGTAAATAGGATCAAACCAGACTTCCAATACAATATTGTTGAAGGATGTCTCCGTGAGCCAATTGGAGTTGAACTTGAAGGGGTGTGTTGAAGGAGAGTGTGAGCAATCAAGTTGGAGGAGAATCAGTGCGTGGTCGGAGAAAAAGGGGTATTCCACCCAGGAGTGAATCTCGCGATTAGCAGATGTGAGAGAGTCCGTTACAAGTGCTATGTCAAGTCTTTTTTGGATGGATGCGGCACCCACACGACCATTACGCCAAGTCAGAATAAAGACCGAAGGGGAGATGTCAACCAGGGCGTGAGATTGGAAGAGGTTGTTGAAATAGGAGGCGAGAGGATCCGTGGATGTGGTGGGGCCCCAAATTTCGCCTGCACTGGTGGTAAGGTTCAGATTGCCTGCTAAAATGATGTTGGCATGGTTGAGGAGACCTTGGTTTGCCACTTTGTCCTAGAATAGCCTGCATTCCGAGCAGGGGCCATAGACGTTGAGGAGGAAAATCAGAGTGCTATTCCAGAGGCAGGTGCCAGTGAGTAGAATTCCACCACAATAGAGGTGTGAGGTAAGTTCAAAAAAAGTGGGGTCCTAAGAGACCGCGAGGCCACTAGAGGTGCCAATGGAGTCAACAGAGCTAGTGAGCCAGGATGGGTGGAATTGATTCAAGAATGATCTTGATTTGTGGCTGGAGGCCATAGTTTCTTGTAGGAAAATGATGTTTGGTGAAGTCTTGGCTAGAAGTCTTCTAAACGAGGCGGTTTTCAGGGACCCCCCAACCCCCCTGATGTTAAGCGTGAGGAGGATCATGGTTTGGATCTGGCCAGGACTTTAATGCCTCTAAGCGCCCCATTTTCAGAGTTTGATGAAGAAACGTCCTTCCTGCGTGCGCTCCAGGCTTTGACCGAGGAGTGCATGTGGCCTTGTCCCTTTGACTAGGAGAAATCATTGACTGAATTTGTGCTTGGGGTTACAAAGTGGTTGCTAGATTCACCTGTAACTAGGGGGTTGTAGGTGCCTATGCTTTTGTAGATAGGGAGGGGTGTGGGTGAGATTATTTCTTTGTAGGTGGGAAGAAGAGTGTGGAGGACACTATCCAGGGAGTTGGTTTCTGTGTTTGAGTCACGAGGAGTCGAAATAGAAAAATATTCAAGAGTAGGGAGAGTGGGTAAAGTCTGGTTAAGAGTCTTGGAAGTTTGGGTGGATGAAGGTGGTGTGGAGTGTGGAGTATGATGAATGGCAGGTGCGGTGGGGTTGTTAGGGGTTGGGGGAGGCTCAATTGAGTGGGAGGGTTGAAGTGGCTCAGTTGGGGCTAAGGAGGGAGGCCGAAGAGTAGAAGGAGTAGGTAGGGGAGAATGTGATAGGGGGGGAGTGAGGGTACAACTAGGCGCCGAAGGCAGGGGAGATATAGCTTGGGGGGAGTTTACAAGTGTGGGGAGAGATGTAGTGTCCAGGAGGATTCTTTCCCAACTGGTCAAGGTATAATAAAGTGATGGACACAGGTGCTTATGATGGAGTCTGATGCTTCTGAGAATTTGTCCTCCAAGGGAACTGGAAAGTGGGCATGTGAGTTCATCTCCAGGGATTCTGAGTAGGTGGTCAGATCCGGCATGGATCCTTCCAAGAGCTCTTCTTCCAAATAACCAGTGCAATGTTGTCTGAGGTGACCAATATGTCTGCAGAATGTGCATCTGAATGGGATGCCGAGATAGTCGAGTTTTTGGCATGTGAGATGATTTCTCCATCCAATGTCGATGGATTCCAGAAGTCCCTTGGGTATGTCTAGTTCTAGTAAGACCCTTTCTACCTTCTTGGCAGGTGTTGTTGTAGCCTCATTGTCTATGATGATGAAGCGTCCTAGAGAGTTTCCAGTGGCCTCAAGTGATTTTGAATTCCATAGGTGGAGAGGCAAGCCTGGGAGGAGGACCGAGAGGTGTCGCAGACTGAAGTATTCTTGTGAGGGATTGAAACTGATTCTCCAGCGTTTGAGCATTAGACTGGATCTGTCGATCACCCATAAGTTCTCAAGAATGTTGGTGGAGTCTTCAGCAGATTTAAAAAGGAAGCTATACCGACCATATGTGAGGTAGGAGATCTCGGGGGCATAACCTAGGAGTGGGCTCCACATGGAAGTCACCCAATCTGCAAGGTCAGTGTTGCAGAGTCGTTTGTAGGATAGGAGACCTACAAGGGTGCAGAGGGACAGTGTGATAGAGTCCTCGAGGCCGATATATGCACCAAGCACCATTTTTTTTTTTCCTGGTGCACCAGAGTTTGGGGGTTGGGTGTCTTGAGCCATATGTAGAAGGTTTGGCCTCTCGAAGGAGTTTAGAGGTGGTTCCACGTAAAGCAGAGTGGGGGTGAGCTAGGGGTGTGGAGGAGGAAAGAGGGGGAGGGGGAAAACGAAGAGGGTGTACCGATGAAGGATGCTATGGTCGAGGGGAAGAAAGGACGGGGTTGGTGATGAACGAAGGTAGAGTGACCTGGGGAGATGAAGTGTTGGAGACTGGTAGAGGGTCAGGGTTAGTTTTTGGAGGCTGGTGGGGAAGGGAAGGGGAAGGAGGGGGACTAGTTTGTCGAGACAGAGAGTTACAGAGAGATGCGAGCTCGTCTACGGTTTTGAATAATCCCATGCTCAACCAAATCACTTCATCATTTGTGCTCATAAGCTCTTTGACTTCGTCTTCCATAGAGAAATAAATCTTGGGATATGGGCCAAAGGAGACAAAAAAGCTGAGAGCAGAGGACTGGTTGGTGCAAGGGGAGGTACGGATAGGACATTCTAAGAAGGAGGTAGGGCCCAACCTAATGGGGGTTGATGATTAGGTGGGTCCACCATTGTTGCAGGCAAGTTGCAGGTTGCTCCACACTTACTTAATGCCATTGTCAATGAGAAATTTTTTCAGTGGAAAAAAAACTAATATTCAACAAAGTCCATAATAATATACAATACATATCCATGTACATAATAAAAAACACTCATTGGAAACAATGTTGGACATATGGGCTTACCGAGGCTCTACTTTAGTTCTCCAACAAAATCGTTTTCACCATCCACCCTTCTAGTAAACGAGAAGGCTACACTGTGCACAAAGTGTAGAGCAGACTCTCACCCGAGATGGTTTATGGGTGACTTCAGGATGCATATGTCTTTATTCATGGAAGGGATTGGGGATGTTCTTCTTACTTCTCTTCTATTTTAACATATATTCTACCATAACATTAATCGGATTTCCTACTTTACCCATTCAATGATATATATTCTGCATAATGATACTAGTGCACATTGTAAATAAATCCATTAATTCATCTAACCATTTATGCATAATTGCAGAAACAAGAAAAAGTATTCAGACACATTGCAACACATGATTTTACCATGGTTCATCCCCCGGGCTATGTGCACAAAGATCTTCTGCTTTATTTCTTTATTATTGATCAAAACTACATTGTGCGCATTGCATCATATTGTTATGGTGAGGCTTACCAGTGTCGCACCAAGATCTACAACTTGCGACAGTTATACTTCATAAATCCCCATCAACTCCTTAGCCATACAACCAAAACTGAACCTACCAAAGACTCAAAACTCAAAAAGTTTTTCTAAAATGGGCTCTATGCATATCAATTCCAAGATACCTATGATACCTCTAACTATATCATACATCCTTTATTTATACTACAAAAGATAGGTTAAAACCCTTACATTGACAAAAACCCTAATTTCTAAGTGGACTCCATTTGTTCACTTTCTAAATCGTGCAGTTGGTCTTCGATCCAACTGTTCCTTGCGTTGATCTTCCTTCTTTTATGGCACACTACTTCCTTTTCCTTTTGTCGCACTGGTCTTCCTTCTTTTTTGGAACATGTTACTTCCTTTGGTCCATTATGCCTTCCTTACTATGCTTTGCTCCCAAAATTGTCTGCTCCAAAAGGCCCCCAACACTAACCTATGGCTCGTCCTAAGCCATTCATGCAGTGTATGTTTTCTGCACTGATTTCTCCAATTCCTAGAATTTCTTCGCTAGTTCTTCCCCTTTTTCCTTCATTTGTGCATTCTTTTTTGTGAGGGTCTCCACGAATTGCACTATGACATGCTCCTTCAACACTTGTATTCTTTCTAAGTGTGTCTGTTCCATGTTGGATTTCTCTGTTTCCAATGTTGATATCATATTTTCTTCTTATTCTTCTAGGGGCTTCAACTGAGCATGTTTGTTCTTCCTTTCATCCCAGATTGTCTTCACTTCTATTTGCATGTTTTTCATCTCTTTTGTGGCCCTCAATCTCTCTGAGATAGGCATTGTATTCCACGTTTTCATTAGATCATGAAATGATGTATTCAACTTCTATTCTTTCTAGTCCAACTACTAAATCCTTTCATCTTCTGCTAGGCTTGTCTAAAGTTTTGTGATTATGTTATTTCATTGACTTCCAATGCAATCTGATCTATGTTTTATGTGCCCTATTGTTCCCTTTCGGATCTGACCTTTGGAGGGGTAGTTGGTTTGATTTTATCAACCAATTCTCTTATCTCCTTCTTGTACCCGTCCATTGTTTGCGCTATCTTATATAGATTTTCTTCCACTAATTTCACCTGCTAGTGCGCTCTCTGAAATTGTTTGGAAGACTTCTTCAAATATTTTCTCTAGTCTATCTGTGCGTTGTTTTACTTCCTCTTGTTCTATTTGTACTTCTATAAGAATTGTCTCCAACACTTCCTTATTTTCCCTGGTTGTCTCCTAGTTTGTCGGATCTGTCCTCACCCTGGATTGAAACTCTTTCACTACACTCATCTGCAACTTATATATATTTTTTGTGGGAATATTGGATGGTGCCAAGTCCAACTATTCCACATCCTTCACTTGTTTCTACATGGTGTCCTCATCTACTTGTAACATACTCTGATTTATCTGGAATGTCGTGCTCCCCATTATTTCTATCTGTACTGTCTCCTTCTCTTCATGAATTGGCGTGTCCTATACTGTGCTTCTCTGATGTGTGATAGTGAGTTGTAAGATATCTAAAACTTCTTTAACTTCCATGATCTTCGTCATGAGTTCTTCTCTCTGGGATTTTGTGACATAGAGTGCTTCCTCTCCTCGGCCTTGCACCTTATTGGCAATTAACTCTCTATCATCGTTTGGGAGTTTAACCTCAATGGGATTCTTTTGTGCCCTCATCTTCTTCCTCTATTCTCCCATATGCATGGTTGATTTCCTCTTTTCTATATGTGCAGGTTTTGTGACCTCTGGTTTGATTCAAGCCCTCATCTCCTAAGTTGAGATGCCCTCTTCCTTTTGTGCTTCCCCATTGGTTCTTTATGCACTATCAATTCTGAGTACTGAGGCTCTTGGTACTATTTCTTTTTTCCTTGGTTTCTTTCTTGTGCTACTACCTGTAGGTTTGTTGCGCTCAATTGCTTTTCTAGTATTTGTAGTTGGTCTACTAGACTTCTGTGTTGTGGACAATTTTTCTTGTTATTTACCCTTTTCTCATTTCATCCATGTTACTGGCACCTTCCATTGATCTGTTCATTCTGTGAGTACCCAATAGACTTCTTCTGTTATAATGCAGTAGTGCATCTTGAGCCATGTTTTCTTTGGGTCTCTTCTTTCTTGTATCCATGTGTTATGTTTGGATGCCTTAAAGTTGGCTATCCCCTCATGTTCCTTTACCACTTTAGGTGAGATTATCCATGCATTTGCAATCGTCTCCTGCATCTCTTGGATATACATGCCAAAAATACTTGTGTTGGCTTTCCTTTTCTTGGCATCTGTGTTGTGTCATAGAGTTTAATACCTCGCTTCGCCACACCTTCTTTCACTTACACAGAACATTGAATACTTTGGTTTCTTTCACGCATTTAGGGATATCAAAATTATCAGCCAAGAATACTAGAAATCCATTCCATCATCCTGCGCATCCCTATTGACTTCTAAGAAAAGGTTGAGAAAATATGGTTCCCAACTCAGAAATGCGCATGTTGCACACTGTATAGGTGCTATGACCACCCCTACAAGTGCCTCTTCTTTGCAATTTTTTCTCAATAGCATGCAGACCATCTATTTCATCATGAATTTGGTAGTTGGGTCATTGATGTTATTAATAATCATCCCCCTTCTCCCTCTTTCTGTGTTTAATTTTTCCTTTACTTCTTGTGTAATATTTTTTTCCTTTGCTTTGTCATCAAGGTGTTTCTCTAGCTTTACCTGTAACAATCCTAGTTAAATAGTTGCATAGGGTTATCAAGTAAAGTTAATTAAGTAATTAACTGTCTTAATGTGTATTAGTTAAGTAATGATTAACTATTAATAACATTAATAAATTAATTAATTATTTTGGTTAATTAATTAATTGAGTACTTAACACATTTAAGGCTTGGATAAAGAATTCAAGGCTTAATAACTTTAATTTATTTATTATAAGACTTTACATATGATAGGGGATAAGGTAGTAAATGGACTTTAATTTATTTATTGTAAGACTTTACGTATGACAAGGGAGAAAGAGTAAATGGGGGGATAAGGTGGGTGGCCTTAAATGATGGAGGAGGCAGTGAATGGGGGATATGACTGGGTAGAGGCCTTTGGGGAGAGGGATTATGGAAATTTGGGGAGGAAGCATTATTTTGGGGGGGAGGACTATATTTCCTGGTTTGGGAATATTTTCTGGTTTTGGAGTTTGGTTTTGGAGATTGGGTGAACTATTGCAGGGGGCACCAGGTTGCTGGGAGTTTTGGGCTTGGGGGCCAGGAATCCTCACAGAATCCTGGAGCTAGGGAGCCAGAAAGGTTGCTCCTAGCTGGCTGGGTGGTTAGTCGGTTTTGGGCAGGGTTTGGTCAGAGCATCAGGCTAGGCAAAGTAGCAGAGAGGACAGCCGGATATTGGGATAATAACATCAGACAAAGGTATTTTGTTTATGAATTTGATGGGTTATGTGATGATTATGTAATTTATGTTCATGCTATGGATAAATTTAATTTATGTTGAATATTAAATGCTTATATGATGATTAATGAATTACTTATGCGTAAAAAGAAATTTTATGTTTAATTGTATGAATTTTACTAGGCTTTGTTAATTTATGGTCCCTACACATGGTATCAAAGCTATAGTTCACAATCTAGGGCCAAGGGCCTACCCACCTACTTAGAATCGACCCAGAAATAAACCAGAAAACCTTAGAAACTCTTGTAAGATTGACGGAGGCCTGTTCACCTTCAGACCTGTAAGAAGCCTCGACTGTAAAAGCTTCAAACCTATAAGAAGCCTCACCTGTACAGAGTGATATTTTTTTTTATATAATGAACAGTTAAAAAAAAAAATAGAATAGAGTAAAAATATATCTTAATATATATATATATTGAAATAAATTTGTATAATAAATAAGCACTCTTCCCACCAATCTCAGGGAGATTTTACGAAGCCTTTAAAGAAAAAAATAACATATCTAGGAAATTCTCTGCTAGGAAAAATAGAATATCTAGGAAAAAAAAAATTACCCTCTAATCTATTTACCTGAAATTCCATTTCTTCCATGTAGAAAGCTAGCAAGAATGTTTAAAAAAGAGAAAAAAAAAAAGAAAATAACAAAACGCAAGCAGCCAATCCAGCGCAAAAGAGCTTATGGGATTCGACCCCAAACCCCCAGAATACTTAAGACCAAGTTTATTCACTTCCCGATAAAAGGGTCGTGTCTTCCCCTGAGCAGCAATGATCTGGAGTTCATTCCATGCGATTTCTCTTTGTTGCTGAGTAACCTTGCCCGTTTTGACCACCTCATTGAAGAGAAAATAAGATGGGCAAGGGATCCGAGCAAGGTTGTTTGCGCAGTCTACAACTACCAATCCAAACTTTGGACCGTAACCATCTTCTTTAAGCATAAAATCGAGTGTCAAATCCACGCGACCTGCAACCTGCAACTGAACACACAGCCAATAATAATTGATGTAAACAAAAAAAATAATAATATAAATAAAATTATTGGGCCCAATATCTAGTTATCAAGTTGACCAATCATTGGAGACAAGTCCACGAGCTATCAATCTAAGCACCCAACACAACACAGAGCGTCAAAGCCACATGGAGGAGGAGCCCACGGGGGGGCTTCTGCATTGCACAACATGCCAATGATTACATGCGCACCTCGTAGTGCCAGTACTCTCACCATCTCCGCTCCAATTCCACTCGCTCCCCCAGTGACAACCTTTCCCATTACAAGAGAAAGAAGTCCCATTATCGAATTGAAACCAATAGTGAACAACAACAAATTCTTGACGAGAATAGGATCCTATTAAGAAAATGGCACTATAATATGATCCTTATATATATATATCAAACTCAAATTTGCATCAATGCTTCCTCCCCGTGCCTTTTGATTTTCAATTGCTAACATTCTTTCAGATATCACCTCAAAAAACCCTTCAATGAGAATATATGTGGCCAGTATATTTTCTTCTCTGATGACGTGCTCCACCCTTAATCGAGCACTCTCTTCATGGCCATTCTGAAGGAGCTGAGCAACATCTTTCCTGAATTGATTACATTGAAATTCCCTCTTATTCTTCAGTATTTTGGTCCGAGAGATCGTTAGCTTCAACAGGGTCTTGCATTTTGAAGATTTGAATTTCTTTCCCAGAAACGTTTCCAGCTTTCGACCCATATCAAAACTCAACTGTGCAGACCCCCAAACACAAAAAAACAAACGAACCGTGAAATGATTCAAATAAATCAATCCTCAACTGCTATTGTAGTTCTGGTTAGTAGAAATAAATAGTTCTGTTGAACTTTCGGTAAACAGATATAAATAGTGCATTTAAAAAAATTGCAAGCATATAGCGCAGGCAGAACCTTCCAAGTCATTCAAAACCAACAAACAAAACAAAACAAAAAGTACGGGCATGAAAAATGTGGTCTGACTGAACCAAGACAAAAGATAAACTGAAGGAATGAATATTCCTACTCGTCTGGCATGGATGGTGCCTCTTCTACCCACAGTCTTCATGCTTCTCTTCCTCTGCCAACACCAGAGATAATACAAGCCAACGACCAATGCTAGAAACCAAACACCTGACCACGAGGAGGAGAAGCCGTGAGAGAAGGCCATGGCGGTTGACTGTGTAACCAGAAACCTCGCAAGAAGAAACGATGAGGAAAAGAGGAAATAGGGTTACGGTGATAAAGGTTAGGGTTTAGATAGGGGGGCGCTGGAGGAAGCAAGGTGGGAACATGGAATCCATGCGTGCCCGCACTTGTTTTTAAATTATTTTGATTTTTTTTTATTATTAAAATTTACATATATATAAATTTTTTTTTTGTGTGTGTTCGTTTAAATTTTTATTTTAGTTTAAAGTATAGTTAACTGTTTTAAAAATAATTAATTAATTCAACTAATTCAATTAATTGTTTTAATTAACTGTCTTTAATTTAGTGTAAAAATATTTTTAAAGTTAATTAATTATCTTTAAAAAAAAATTAAATTAATTGTTTTATTTAGTTTAAAGTTAATCTACATTAAAGTTAATTAATGATTTTAGGGATAAGATTAAATTTTGGTTGGATTAAATTTTGTTGGAGTAGACAGGTTTTGAACCCACGACTACTCACCATAGTCCAAGCCTTGGAAAACAACCAAACACCAACGCGCCACACATGAGTCGTTATAAAATAAATTCTTATACATAAATAAATTAATAGTCATAAAATACTATCCTGAAGTATAATCTCCAATTATCCATGTTAACCAAACATTGAGTTTCGAGCCCTGAACCACCAAGCCAAGCGCCAAGTCCCTCCATTCCATTCCACCAGTCAAAGCCAAGCACCAAGCTTCAATGCATCGCCTCAGGCTCACTACATCATATGACCACAAGTCCAGAAATAATACATAACCACAGTGCACAAGCACTAAGCTCCAATGACCAAAAGCCAGTCTACAATCCTCAAGACTCACACCTACAGCCACCAAGACACACAATTCAATGCATATGTACAACGTGCCAAGGAAATCCCACGAGTCAAGCATTGAAGGATAGCCTTAGAATCATTTCATTGACATTAGGTTGGAAGTCACCTTAATTAGTTGTAAACGCAAAGTATAAGGATTTAGAACAAGATAAGCGGGAGGGGGCTTCATGCACACTAGGCAGGTAAGTTAGAGAAATTGGCTAGTATGGCGCAAAGATAGCATAGCTACGAGGTGAGAGGGTCAATAGTTTTCTTAGGTAGTGACACCAAGCTTAGACGCTTAACCCTAACCTAGCCACTCCCCTAAAGAGAGTAACGTCTGTTTATAGACAAGTAAAAAAAACTTACGCCTAACCCTGTTTTCTAGTTAAGTTGCACAAATGTGGAATGTCCTTGAACTCACCCTGACAACTTTGGTTGATGCAGGTTAAATCATACATGATGGTTTGGACTCGAGGGAATCGAGGCAGAGGAGCATCGTTGCAAGCATCGCCAACACTGTCAGCAACACCGCCACCATCGCCCGAACTAGCTCTCATACTATGCTCTTTGGAGGCCATAAATGAGACTTTAAAGGGGTGACAACCAGCAGGGATCGAAGTGGAACCCCCACCATATGGAACTGGTAATCCAGAAGCGTCAAGGGATTCAAGGGGGGACCTCCACCCGAAGACATCACTAGAGAACTGCAGAAGATCAAAATTCTGGAGTTTTCCAGGGGTCGGGCCAGTGAATGCGCGAAAGCATGGTTGGAGGGCATAACAAGGTGTTTTTCCTTAAGGGACTATGCATCCACCTCAAAGGAAAAGATAGTGATTTTTCAGTTAAGAGACAATGCCTTGAACTAGTGGGGCAACCTGGAAAGACAACATCATCTTACCCCGGACACCGTATCTTGGGAACTTTTTGCGGAGAGGTTCCGAAGGAAATATCTGCCAGCTTACTATGAGGAACAACAGGTAGGAGCGTTTCATTCTTTAGTACAGGGAAACATAACCGTAGAGGAATATGAGATTAGGTTTATGGAATTGGTCAAGTATGTTTCATTTAAGGATAATGACCAACGACAGGCAGAACGCTTTGTCTATGGGTTGAACCCTAAGATAAGGGCTATGGTGCAGATGTGGAAATTGTCTTTAGTAGCAGAAGCTGTGGAAAATGCACGCTATGTGGAGGAACACATGCACTTAACTGGAGGTACGAGACCTTCCTTTCTGCATCATCCTAGATTCGTGGGGAAGGCCAGACATTTCCCAGGGGAGGGGGCTCAAGGCCACCTCCATATGGTAACAAATTCGCACTAAGGAAAATAGCCACACAGATTTCAATGGTAGCGAGTGCAACATCTCGTTCATCACCAACGACGTAGACAAGTCCATGACCATCTCAGGGAGAAGCTAGAAGGGGTAGGGGTTCCAGGGGAAGGAACTTGTTTCAAAGACAATCACAGAATAGTGCGTAGGTTCAATCTCGTGTTACTTGTTGGGGATGTGGAGGATCTCATTACCAACGTGACTGCCCAGAGTTACAATCAGGATTTGTGCATAGAGAAGGAAAGGCCCCAATGGGAAGAGAAAGTAACAACCACCAGATTTAGACAGTGGTTAATAATCGCTAGGCCAAACATCAATCCGTGGTGGTGGAGTCATCAGGTATGCTAAATCATATCAATGTTAAGATTTTATTTGATCTTGGTGTGACAGATAGTTTCATTTCACCATCTGCATTAGAAAAGTGTGGGTTGGCAGCCTACGAGCATGATGACTTTAAACAAGTCGATATGGCTTCGGGGGAAAAACAAGCGGTAGGACCTAACGTCGATAATTGTATAGTAGACCTAGGAGTGTGTACTACCAGGTTGAAGGTATACATCACTGCTCTCGGGGCGTATGACCTAATCATTGGAATGGATTGGTTAGAAGCTCATCGAGATTTGGTAGATTGTTTCGAAAAAAGGGTGCTCTGTATAGACGATGAAGGAAGGCCAATGGAGATCGAAGGTGTACGGAGAAGGGTGTCATTACGCTTTATCTCAACTATGAAGGTTAAGCGATGCTTGAGGAAAGGGTGTCGACTATATGTAGTGAAAGCAATGAATGAAAGGAAGGGACCCTCATTAGATCAGTACCCGGTATTGTTAGAATTTAAGGATGTTTTTTCGAACGAGTTACCAGGGTTACCTCCTGAGAGGGAGCTTTATTTTACTATTGAGCTAAAATCTAGCACAGAACCAATTTCCAAGACTCCGTATCGGATGATCGCACCGGAACTTTGTGAATTGTAAATGCAGTTGAAAGAGTTACTAGACTTAGGGCTAATAAGGCCCAGTGTCTCACCTTGGGGTGCACTAGTAATTTTTTTAAAGAAGAAGGATGGTTCCTTACGATTGTGTATATATTACATGGATTTGAACCATGCTACAGTGAAAAATAGGTACCCAATGCCGCGAATAGATGACCTCTTTGTTCAGATGAAAGGAGAAGTAGTATTCTCAAAAATTGATTTGCGATTAGGGTATCATCAGTTAAGGATTAAGGAAGGTGATATCCCAAAAACTGCCTTTCAAATTCGGTTTGGACATTATGATTTCATCGTAGTACCTTTTGGATTGACCAATGCGCTAGTAGTATTCATGAGCCTCATGAACGGTGTATTCCGGAAGTACATAGACCGTTTTTTACAAGTCTTTCTAGATGACATTCTCATCTATTCCAAAAATGAAAGAGAACATGAGGAACACTTATGAGTGGTGTTGTCCTGCCTTAGAGAAAACAAATTGTATGGGAAGTTGTTGAATTGTTCCTTCTTCCAGAAAGAGATCCACTATTTAGGTCATATCATTTCTGGTGAAGGAATCTCTGTGGACCCAAAAAAGGTAAAGGCCATTATGGAATGGCCAGTGTCGAAAAATGCCCATGAGGTGAGAAGCTTCATGGGGATAGCAAGTTATTATCAGATATTTGTGGAAGGATTCTCAAAAATAGAAAAACCCATCACCACTTTGCAGTGCAAGGGGGTCAGGTATGAATGGACAAAAGAATGTGATAGTGCATTCATCAAGCTTAAGAGGTTGCTAACTAGTGCGCCAATTCTACGAGTGTCGGATATGTAAAAGGACTTCACAGTCTGCACGGATGCCTCGAAGCAAGGGTTGGGGTCCGTGCTAATGTAGGATGGAGGAGTGATATCTTATGCATCAAGGAAGTTGAAGAAAAATGAAGAGCTTTACGCTACTCATGATTTAGAGTTGGCAGCTGTAATGCTAGCTCTGAAACTTTGGAGTCACTATCTTATGGGGCAAAACTTTGAGCTCAAAACGAACAATAAAAGTTTAAAACATCTCTTCACTCAAAGGGATCTGAATGCCAGGAAAAGGTGATGGAGTGAGTTTATGAGTGAGTATGATTTTGGTATTTCATACATCAAAGGAAAGGAAAATGTGGTCACAGATGCCTTGAGCAGGAGACCACATGTCTTCTCCTTGGTACCCTTAAAAGTCAATCTGAGAGAATGTGTGTTAGCACAACTCTAAGGAGACAGTTGGTATTTAAAGGTTACTTCAAACCTCCAAAGAGGGAGACAATTAAATCCAAAATATGAAGGATATAGTTTGGAAGCTAAAAGACTATTGATATATCAGGGAAGGATGTACATCCCTGAAGATGGGGATATTCAAAGCATCATACTGAAGGAAGCCCATAGAGCACTTTATTGTGTGCATCTGGGTGTGAAGAAGATGTACGCAGACATGAGGAAACTTTTCTTCTGGGTAGGCATGAAGTGCGATGTAGTCCATTTTGTCGCCAAGTGCCTAGAGTGTCAACAAGTGAAAGCCGACCACCATCACCCAGTAGGCCTCCTAAAAGCACATGATGTTCCTATGTCCAAGTGGGAAGTCATTTCCATGGATTTTGTTGTGGGGTTTCCGCTCACATCTCATAGACACAATGCCATTCTTGTGATAGTGGATAAGTTAACCAAGAGTGCTCATTTTATTCTAGTTAGAGACACTTACGATGTCACTGATGTGGCACGTGTGTTTGTAAGCGAGGTTATCTGTTTGCACGGGATACCTAAGAAGATCATTTCAGATAGGGACTCCAGATTCACTTCTAGGTTTTGGACAAGTTTGCAGTTAGCATTGGGGACTCAGTTGAACTTAAGCACAACTTATCATCCCGAAACAGATGGGAAAACTAAGAGAGTAAATCAAGTCATGGAATACATGCTTAGGATGTATGTCATGGATAATCAAACCCAGTGGGAGAAGTACCTACCTTTGGTAGAATTTTCCTACAATAACAGTTTTCATAGCTCCATTGGAATTCCAACCTACGAAGCTCTGTATGGAAGGCCATGCAGAACACCATTGAGTTGGGAAAGATTAGAAGACCGAGTAACAATTGGGCCAGAATTGATTCAAGAGATGGAGGAATAGGTGATTCAAATTAGGTGGATACTAAAGGAAGCACAGGATAGGCAGAAAAGTTATGTAGATGCACACAGGACCGACCGAAGTTATGAAGTGGGAGACCAAGTTTTCATTCATATCAGGCTTAATAAGAGTACCATATGATCCGGGAAGGGGACAAAGTTGTCACCTCGATTTATAGGACCATTCAGAATCCAAGAGAAAATTGGACCCGTTGCATATCGTCTCGTACTGCCACCCCACCTGCATAAAACTCATAGTGTTTTTCATGTATCTGTTTTACATCATTATGTTGCTGATGAATCACATAAACTAAATTTGAAGGAATTACAGGTATCGGACATGGGAATTCTCACAGTAGAATTGTTATGCATATTGGACTGTAGATTTCAGCAGCTCTAGAACCGCCTGGTAGACCAAGTTAAGGTCCAATGGGACAAGTATAGTCCAGGATCTGCTACTTGGGAATATGCCGAGACATTATGACGAGACCATCCCTCAATTTTTTGACCACCTCGAGAATATGTTTCTCGAAGGTTGGGTGTATGTAACACCACCTTTTGACTTAGACAGCGAGGATTACCTGAGGCCTACATACTTTTATTTTCTATTCACAATGAAGCAATTAAATGATACACTTAAACTTTTAAGACATATGAACCTTTATGAGTGTTTAAATATATTTGGATAATGATGGATATGATGCGATATATTGTGAGAATGCAAATTTTATGAATGTTTAAATGTTATTGATGATGATGGATATGATGCGATCTACTATGTGAATGTAAATTTTATGAATGTTTAAATGTTATTGATGATGATAGATATGATGCGACATATTGTGTGAATGAGAATCCTATGAAGATTTAAATTCTATTTGAATGATGATTGGATATGATGCAATCTATTTGGTAAATGATAATTTTATGGATGGGTGTCAAAATTGAATTATGGGATATTATGAGATCTATTTCTAACTTGAAAACTTTGATGTTAAGTTGTTGGTACACGTATACCGAATTGAAATGATGGTTGTATGGAATTACATAATGATAATGCATAGAAATGTATGAGTTTGTGTTACAGACTAATCTGCAGGTTATGGGTTATGAGATAACCAAGGGATAATCATGAAGAAAGTGGATGTCATGACCACTAGCCAAGAAACATTATGGTATGAATTCTTGTATGTGAAATTATATTGGTTTCGATACATTGCTATGATATGTGGACCAGTGTAGGATTTCAGGTGATGAGACTACGCAAAACCGAATAAACGATGAAAAAACTCCTAGTAACACGGTGCCACTGTATATTCCATTGTAGGGTGTGGACCCTAGTTATTATTAGGAGGGGTGGAGGAATTTCCCACCATGTATCCTTCAAAACCTGAAGTCATGGGAGGATGATGTTAGCTCATGCTCCCCTCGATGTGTGATGATGACTGTCAGTTGCCTGCTGGGGAAGCTTGGTTAAGATAGTGACACTTCTGCTTACGGGTTCTATTTGGAGTTAGGTTAATATATTTGACGCTCCAAGATAGTCCAATAGAGGAAGGATAGGAATGAAGATGGAAGTAAGTTAGGGAGGAAGGATGAGTAGAAATAGTTGAGAGAGTATGGAGACTTGTCTTATGGTGGAATTTATTGTTTTTCCCTTCTGAAAAGAAAATGTGTATATATGAATATTCATAATTACATAACTAAACCACAGTTGTCAAATAAAATTGTTAAACTAGATAATTGTAATTAAAGGATTTCACAAACATTTAATTGGTTTATTGTCTTTTATAAAAGAATAGTCATGTTGATTGGATTGGATTCATACATAAATTACTATAAGGGTGATAGTTATTGATTATTAGTACATGCACGAGACTTGTATGTACTAGCTACACATGCATTTCTTGTACATATACACTAGTATGAATGAGTTTCTTGGCTTACTTACTAATAATGATGGTTATTTGTTATGAATCTGTGAACCATGTCTCTTTTCCCTTGTATCATAAAATACCTTAGCTTCGAGATAAAGTTTCCTGAAGGGTGGGTGTATGTAACAACCCTAGTTAAATAGTTGCATAGGGTTATCAAGTAAAGTTAATTAAGTAATTAATTGTCTTAATGTGTATTAGTTAATTAATGATTAACTATTAATAAAATTATTTATTTATTTATTTATTTATTTATTTTGATTAATTAATTAATTGAGTACTTAACACATTTAAGGTTTGGATAAAGAATTCAAGGCTTAATAACTTTAATTTATTTATGATAAGACTTTACGTATGATAGGGGATAAGATAGTAAATGGACTTTAATTTATTTATTATAAGACTTTACGTATGATAGGGGATAGGAGTAAATGGGGGGATAAGGTGAGTGGCCTTAAATGATGGAGGATGCGGTGAATGGGGGATATGACTGGGTAGAGGCCTTCGGCGAGAGAGATTATGAAAATTTGGGGAGGAAGCATTATTTTGGGGGGGGGATGTATTTCCTAGTTTGGGAATATTTTCTGGTTTTGGAGTTTGGTTTTGGAGATTGGGTGAACTATTGCAGGGGGCACCAAGTTGTTGGGAGTTTTGGGCTCGGGGGCCAAGAATACCCACGGAATCCTGGAGCTAGGGAGCCAGAAAGGCTACTCCTAGCTGGCTGGGTAGTTAGTTGGTTTTGGGCAGGGTTTGGTCAGAGCATCAGGCTGGGCAAAGAAGCAGAGAGGACAGTCGGATATTGGGATAATAACATCAGATAGAGGTATTTTATTTATGAATTTGTTGGGTTATGTGATGATTATGTAATTTATTTTCATGCTGTGGATAAATTTAATTTATGTTGAATATTAAATGCTTATATGATGATTAATGAATTACTTATGCGTAAAAAGAAATTTTATGTTTAATTGTATGAATTTTATTAGGCTTTGTTAATTTATGGTCCCTACATTACCCCATTTGTCGGTAATCCTGTCAACTTGGAAATCAGATTGACATCTATCGGGATAACTCTATCCTTCCATATAAATCCTCCATGTATGCGCACAAACAATGGTTTGATGCATGCATTGGCGTCTCTCCCCCTGTCGAAATGAAGAATTTATAATAAATTCATGATGCCCGAGTTGTAAAGTCTGGATATCCACTATTTGGGGTCCCTAATTGGGATTCCTTTTGAACTTGATCCCATGTTATCCATATAAACTTCCTACACAATCTCTAATAACTTGGTGAATTTTATTACATCGTTATCGACATGCCGCAATTTGGGAACAAATCCTAGAATATCTTCCACAATGACGACTGAGTCTGGGATGTGAGGTACTGACAACTCAATCTGTGTTTTTGTGCGCATTGTTTGTTTCTTCTTTGATGTCCCTACTGTCATTTCATCTAGGGTTTCTTCTTCCTCCATTTCCTCATCTGTGGTGTGGTCATACTCGATCTCTAGGTTTTCCTTGATTGTTGGTGTATCAGAATCTATGTTATCACTATCATTTTCACCTTTTTCACCCTCTATGTGCGTTGTTACTAGGGTTTTTGTGCTAGGGTTTGCTTCCATCCTAGGGTTTCAGCCTTACGTTGTTTGGATGACTTCTGTCACTTCTTCTTGTGGGTTTTCTTCCTCAATCTACGTCAGGATAAGATATTCATTCTATGTAGTGGGAATATCATCTAGATATAAAACTTCATTAATTTCTTACATATGTACGTTAGTGTTGCATGTTCTTCGCATGAATTGACATGGTTGTCCGAACTTTGGCGGTGCCATTTTCTTAGCTCAGGAAGGTTTGTTTGAAAATTTTGGATGGGTCATTCATAAACTTTCACTTCATGTTTTCTTTGTTACTCTTTCTCTCAAAAATCACAAGTGCTTTGCATTTTCCCAACTTTTCCCCTTCTATAGACTATGTCATTAATGCTTTGATGCGCCCTTTCTTTTCCATCCACCATTTTTCCACTTTTTTAGTCATTCTCCATCCCATAGCCCGATGTTCACTTTGCTTACGTGCAATTTTATGAGTTCTATTGTACCAATTTTTTTTTTGATGCATGTTATCATTCTCAACTATCTGTCTACCACTTATTCCTCTAACTACTTATTTTTGGATTTTTCTTCATTTTTTTGGTTTTATTTTCCTTTTTCTTCTTTTAACTCCTACTATTTACAATGTGTACAATTCTACTTGTTGTGCTATGACTACTAAGGGTTAGTGGATCGACTATCCCTATACACTTTCATTCAATTTCCATTCACCAGACCTTGAACTTCCTTGCCTGCTAAATCTTGTAGTTGTACAACACCTCCATTTGTGACAGTCTTTATCTGGTATGGCCCTAGCCAATGCATTCTAAACTTCCCTGGATGTTGCAAATATTTACTGTCATAAATGAGAACCATATATCCAACTTTGAAGTTCTTTTTCTTAATGTGTTCGTCATTCCATGCTTTTTCCTTTACTTTCTATACCTCTTGATGAAAACCAACTATTATTTTGTCTTCTTCCAATTTCATAAGTTGAGCTAATATTTTCTCTGGTGCACCTCTTTATGTCATTTCTGTAATAGATGCAATTCAGAGGCTTGGTATCAAATAATCTAAGGGAACTACTGCTTCCTATCCATACACTAACCTAAAGGGTGTTTGTCTTGTTAGCTTCTTGCATGTATTTCTATAAGCGCATAGTATTGCTGGTACCTTTAAATCCTAGTCGTCTCTGTTCATGTTACAAATATTTTTCAAGGAATTCACAAAAATATATTTAAAGGCTTCCACTATTCCATTTGCGTGAGGATGATAAGGGGTGCTCTTTTGATCACTCCCCTGATCACTCATCAATATTATTGGACATCCAAATATTGTCACTGCATGTTCAAATAAAAATCACTTTGTAGGCTATGCATTGCAATGCTTCACTCGTGTTTCTTTAACCCATATGGTTAACTATTTTTTTGATGTAATAATATATCTAACACCTAATCTTCTTGCTGGCGGATTAATTGGAACTACAAAATCTTTTGCCCATTTATCAAACACTTGTAAAGTTACTTGAGGTCTCAATGGAATCTCATCTCTATTGGATGACTTCCCAACTCTTTGAAAACCATCACACTTTTGATAGTATTCCTTTGAATCCTTGTGAACTGTTGGCCACCATAATCCTACAGGAAATAACTTATGCACAGTATATTTTCCTGTGTAGTGTCCTCAAACAATCCCTTCATGTGCTTCTCCTAAAATGATAGGCCTTTCATGCTCCATCACACATCTTCTCAAGATGTTATCTTTTCGAAGTTTGTATAAATGACCTACAATCAACTGATAATATGCAACTCTCACCACCAAATTTTTATTCTGCGTGGTAGTAAATTCTCTTGGTGCAAAGAATCTACTCAAAAACTCAATAATTTCAACAAAATACTCATCAACTATCTGTACTAAAAGAAATTGTGCATTTGAAAGTTGTCTTCCATGTTATTGGGTTCTTCTCGATTAGTTATCAGGGATAAGTGATCTAGTCCTGCACTCAATCTTCCAGGTTTCACCACAACTTCAAAGTCAAATTATTAGCATAAAAGTAGCCATCCGCATATCCTTCCCCCCAATAGTGGATTATTCACTAAATATATGAGAGCATAATGATATGAAAACATCTTGAAATGTTTCCCTAACAAGTAATGTTTATATTTCTACAAAGAATACACAATAGCTAGTCCTTCTCTTTCTGTAGTGTTATAGATATGTTATGAATCTGATAACTTTCTTCTTGTGAATGCAATCACCTGATCTATATCACTTTCTCCTAGTTGTGTCAAGAATGATCCTAATTCTATTGTAGATACATCCACATGCATGTGAAATTATTTTTTCCCAATATGGAAACACTAAAATCGATGCAGTAACCATATTCTCCTTCAAAATATCCAGACTATGTTGGCATTCATCATTCCACTGATATTTAGTGTCCTTCTTCAGTAACTTCTCCATTTGCGCAGTAATCTGTGCATATCCTCTTATGAACTTCCTGTAATATCCTATATGACCAAGTGTACTATTTAACTGGTGCATTTATTTTGGTGGTGGTAAGTTACCTATGAAAACAATTTTAGTAGGATCCACCAACAGACCTTGTTTACACACCACATGCCCTAACAACATACCAAAAGGTGCGTTGAAAATACATTTCTTAATATTCAATGATATATGACACTGTCTACATCTATCCAACATCATCCTTAATACTTCAACATGATCATTTAATAAATTAAACATTTTCCAATCATCCAAGTAAACTTCTAAAAACTTATGAATAAAGTCCTTAAAGGATGTTACTACTACTCTTGAGAAAATTGTTGGTGCAGTATTCAATCCAAATGGCATAATTATATACCGAAATGATCCCCACTTTGTATAAAATTTAGTCTTGTGTCTATCTTATGGTTCTCTCCTAATCTGATGATATCCTAAAAACCCTTATGCAAATGAATAAGCTTATTGAACTCCTACATTCTCCAAAACTTCATCTGTAGATGGGGTAGGAAAAGGATCATGTAGGAAAGCATCGTTCATTTTTCTCAAATCTACACAAATCCTAATCCCTCTTTGCTTATTTTGTTTCACCACCATAGGACTTATCCATTCAGATTATTCCATGGGTTCTATGGCACCATATTCTAACATCTTGTCAATTTCTATCTTAACTTTCTCCTTGTATATTGGATTCAATTTGTAAGGTCTATGTCTTATAAGTCTGGTTTCTGGATTCAAGGGGATCTTCATCTCTCCTAATTCTCCTGCTAATCCCTTCATTTCGTAAAATGTCACTGGGAATAAGTCATTGTACTCGCGTAGTAATTATGTGATTATTTCTACTGGTTGATTATTCCAATAATCTCCAATGCTTGCAATATTTGGGTTTTCTATAGTTCCAATGTTTACCTTATTGATTTTTAATGGTGCAACATAATCTTTTGAATCTAGCTTTGGTATTTCTACTTCATTTTCTCCTTCAACTTCTGGGATCTGGATATTGCGTGGGTTATCCTCTGATAGATCTTATTATTCTCCGACATGATAAAAATGTAGTAACTATTTGATTGTTTGTCTAGTCTGCAATGATATATTGGGACTATTTCAAATTATGGTTCTTCAAATATCCTATCTCTTACCACTTTCATTGTTGTATCTATCTCTGGACTTTCATGTTCAAAGGAAAATGCAACTACAAAATTCTAGTGTATTCATTCTTAGTTCATAGTTTATTTGTGTTGTTCATGTTCTATGTACCAGTTCTATGGAATTCCTTCTAATGTGTGAACAAAATGGTGTGGCCATTCTTCTGGTGGTACTAATCTCCATTGAACTATGCACTTATCTATATTCTCTTAAGGTTTTCTGAATCCCTCATATTTATCTTCATATCTATGCTCTTGCTCTGTGTTGAATGTGATGCGCAGTAACCTCTTGCATTGAAAACAATTATTGATTTTCTCCTTGTGTGTACCCCACCAATGGGAAGGTGTAGCTTCCAAAGAAATATATAATATGGTAATATCTGACTTTCTAATACTTCTAATCCAAACTTCATTAATAATTCTTCCAAGTTATTCAGACCATAAAACATAGAAGGCTCTCTTACCTTTAAGCCAATCCATATTAGTGTGCTTCATTCTGGCACATCTTCTAGTGGATAATTCATGTAGTTGTTGCTTCCATTTCTCCAGTCATGTGTCAAAGTATGGAGCACAAAAATTAATACTCCTCCAAATGATCATGCCATCTGCAGTTGGGTTGATATAATCGTCTTCATGCATGGTTGTTCTGTACAACTGATTCACTTCTTCTGTAATAATATTATCTGTCATAGGTTCCACATACCTTCCTCCTTCTATAGGATCTAATGGTGTAATAGATCTATATTCTCTAGATTCAAATATCATTTTCCTTGTCTTCAAATTGATAATATTATGGTTTTCAAAAGCTCAATCCAATCCCAACAATTGTTGGATATGGTGAAGTAGTATTTACTATGTCAACGAATTCAAAGTCTTCCATGCTGCACACACCATCTATATATATTTGAATCCCCTTAAACCTACTAATTGACACCACTCTATGTTGATTTTCCAATTTTAACTGAATAGGTGAATACCCCAATGTAGGTTCTCCCATAGATTCCCATGTCTTCTTTGACAGAACATTGACTTCAGACGCTAAGTCTAGTATGATATCCACCATATTGAAAAATCCAATGTTTCCATTCAATCTGAATTCCCTGCTTGTTCTTCTCTTCTTATGAACCCGATTTAATCTTTCTACCGCTTCTTCTCCATAATTACACTTTTCTAACAAACTCTACAGTACTTGTAAATCATTTTTATCATTCAAAAATTTTACACATGACCCCAAAAAGTTTCTTAAGTTACTTAATTGCTTTGAAGGACACTCTTTGATGGTCTAATCAAATAATGGAGGCATGTCATACACTAGTATCTCATCTTCTAGTTTTGTCTCTGAAGTAGATGCAATACTTTCTCTCAAAATCTCTTGTCTAGCTTCTTTGAATGTCTCTTTCTCTTTGTGTGCATCAAACTTCTATTCATGTGTGATATTCTTCATGACCCACTGGTGTATCTCTTGGTACTTATTTTCTGCATCTTCTCATGTCTTGTCTCCTCCTCTAGTAACTATGTTTATCTTCTTACCATCCTCCTCTCTATTTTCCGCAACAATCCATTGTACGTTCTGATTGTTTTGGTTCATCTTGTTTTGTATCTTCACTAAGAGTGTCGAGAAATATTATGTTTCATGGTATACTATGAGACAATACATACATGTCACAGGTGGTTGTGGGAAGTCTCTTTCATAGTGCCCTGGTTTTTGACATTTATGACAAACTACTGGACCTCGACCTCCTCCAAATCCTCTTCCTCCATGTTCTCATCCTTTGAAGCCTCCTTTGTTTCCCTGATTATCTTCATGCAATGTATTATACTAAGGCCCTTGATTGTACTGTGACTACATATTATTTTTTTTTGGTGGCGTTGCATATTGTTGTAGTGGTGCTCCAAATTGTTGTGCATTGTTGTATTGTGGTTGTGCTTGAAACTGCTACACACGATTATACTGTGCGTGTTGTGTGTTTTTATACTATGGTTGCTGCACATTTTGTCCATTTATAAGTTGATCTGATACCCTGTATGTATATGCAATCCTTTATTTCATCATCTCCAAGGTTCTGTAATCCTTATCTTCGTGCACAACTGACTTACAAAAATTACAAAATGTACTCTTCGATACTATTTGATACTTATTCATCAGGGGGAAAAGATAGGGATCATTCACATGTGTCTTACAAATATCACACAATGGTCCTCCTGAAGATAAAGGCTTTGGCATACCCACTCTAATATACTACGCAAATAATGGACACTCATTCTTATTAAATGGAATGTCAAGTTCTTCAAGTCTTGTCTCATCTCTTCCATAGTTGGATATGTTCGTTTATACTTTTTTTACTCTAGCTGTAGGGATGTTTTTAGAGCCTCAGCTTGGATCTTAAATTTTTGTTGTCTCAAAGGATACTTCAAGTGTGGCAACATAGAGTTAACAAACAACTATCTATGATTCTTATCAATAATAGTGTATTTTAGATTACCTTTTATCCTCTTGAACTTTTGATCCACCTCCCTGACTGATTCTCCTGGATTCTACTTAATATTTATCATTTCATTCATAAACTAATCCTTTGAACTCGATTTTTGAAATTCATTTATTAATTTCCTCTTCACCTCTGCTACAGTTGTAGGTTCTCATTTTGGGTTGTTTACTGCGAGACCCATGTACCGGTTTATTGCATGGTCTCTTAATGTAATTTCCAATTGTGCAACCTTTGTATCTTCATTTGTAATCTGTTTTCATGCTGAAATATTCTCAAAAATGAAAATATGCTTCTTTGGGTCATCTCACCCTTCTCCTCAGAACTATGGTAACCTAATAGTTGGATATTGTCCTTCCATTGTGAAGTTTGTTGCACCACCACCTCTGGGCGATGTAGTTACCCAACTGCTGCTTACTGAACTTACACTTATTCTTGAGTTTCCACTTGATCCACATCCTGTAAAAATTATTCTACCACTAATCACTTGCTAGTTAGGTGGTTTTTCTTCTTCAAATGTGTTGGTCGCACATGGTTTTGTAGGCTCCACACTAATTCATATATGGAATGGAGAGCCTTCTTCTGCACCGGACCCATGACCTCTTGTTTTCCTCTCATATGTGGCATGCAATATATCCTCAATATACCTCGTAGCACGGATATCCTATACCTATTCCACCTCTTTTTCCATTCCCTCTTGCTCAGCTACTTCCCTCTTCTTGTTATTCATATTATACTGGTAGGGTCATCCGTTGCACATCACACCTACTTTCCTTATGATTTCCCTGTTATTTTCATCATCCATCATGATGGGGTCCATTGCTTCCTTCTTATGGCTACTATCTAGAGCCTTCTCCATATCTCAGATCTTCCTTAGTGCTTCCCCCAATTCCCCCATGCATGCAAAGTGATCTAGTTGTCTGATTCCATGGTCATCATGCCTTTATCATGCAATAAGATCTTAATTGACGTGTAAAGAGACCTAATGTACCTACCTATAGGTCCCTTCAAAAAATGTTGTTCTGCAATAGTATATGACTTTGATGTGTCTACTGCAAATTCAATAATAAACCCTGCAGTAATACTATATAACCAAAAGTCCAATGCGCACGTGAATTTGTTATTAACCCTTTCTAATCGCATAATATTTTCAGCAGTCCACTCTACTTGTCTAATTTGATTAGTCGAATGGGTATCCTTCAATATCAATAACCACTCCTATAACAACTATGGAAAGTAACATAAATATGCCTCTTACAAATCAGTAAACACATACCTTTGCAAATACTAGCGCGATGTATACCTGGAACCCTCAATATATTTTTGCGTGAATTCGAGTTTCTTTGTCTCCAACCATCTTTCAATCTCTTGCTTTGTAGGATTCCATGGCATGAGCATCCCTTTATACCACTGCATATTCTTCACCAAACCCATTACAAGTTGTCCTTATGAGTTACAACCAACAAAAAAACCATTTGTTGGACGTATGGGTTGACCTGGGTTCTACTTTAGTTCTCCAACAAAACCTTTTTCACCATCAACCCTTCTGCTAAACTAGAAGGATACACCTCACATAGAGTGTACAATGTAGTCTCACCCAATATGGTTTATGGGTGACTGCCATACGCATATGTTTTCAATCATGGAAGGGATTAGGGATGTTCTTCTTACTTCTCTTCTATTTTAACATATATTCTACCATAACATTCATCATATTTCCTACTTTATGCATTCAATGATATATATTCTACATAATTACATGACTACACACTGTAAATAAATCCATTCATTCATCTAACCATTTATGCATAATTGTAGAAACAACAAAAATCATTCAGACACATTGCAACACATAATTTTATCATGGTTTACCCCCCCTGGGCTATGTCCACAAAGATCTTCTGCTTTATATATTTATTATTCATCAAAATAACACTCCATACATTACATCATATGGTTATGGTGAGGATGACGAATGTCGCACCAATCTCCACAGATTGTGACTTGACCCTTAGTTATACTTCATAAATACCCATTAGCTCCTCAACCATACAACAAAAAATGAACCTACCTAAGACTCAAAACTTAGAAATTTTCTCCAAAATGGGATCTACGCATATTAGTTCCAAGATACCTCTGATACCTCTAATTATCTCATACATCCTTTATTTATACTACAAAATATAGGTTAAAACCCTTATATTGACAAAAACCCTAATTTCTAAGTGGACTCCACGTGTCCACTTTCTAACTCCTTGCGTGTGGTTATTCTTCGATCCAATTATTCTTTGAATTTATCTTCCTCCTTTTCTGGCACGTTGCTTCCTTTTCCTTTTGTCGCATTGGTATTCCTTCTTTTCTGGCACACACTACTTCCTTTGGTCCATTCTACCTTTTTTACTGCGCTTCACTCCAAAAATTTCCTACTCCAACATGCACCAATAATAACTATTTAAAAGTAGTAAATCTTAGTACTAGGCTCACATTTTCTAACACTCTCTCTTCAGGATAGTGCTAAGTACACACGAGAATGAATTCCAATCCTACAATGTTCAAATTTTGTCTTAGGTAAGACTTGTGTGAATATGTCTGCTACATTATATTTAGTAGAATAATCATCCATGTAAATCTCCTTTTTGTTGATCAAGTCTCTAATGAAATGGTACCTGGTCTCAATTTCCTATGACGTGTCATGAAACACGGGATGGTTTTGATGTTCTTTGACCTGTCATGAAACACACATAGGATTGTTTTTTAGCTTAACATGTCAATAATTATCACAATAAATAAGAGTAGGATTATCCTCCATCACTCGAAACTCAAGAGGAAATATTTTAAGCCATACTGCTTCACAACTCCTAGTGGAAGCAACAATATATTTAGCCTCCATAGATTATAAAGAAACATAATATTGTCACCTACTTCTCTAAGAAACCATACAAAAATTTAACGAGAAACAATACCCTGTTGTATGTTTTCTAGAGTTTACATCACCTACCCAATGAACATCTACATAGCCATGAAAATAAATATATTTCTCTCTTTCGTAACCAAGATCATCGGAAATAATACTACTTAAATAAGGAAGAATTCTCTTACCATCTTGCCAATGGACCTCCTATAATTTTTTTTGGGTTGTTATATGATTAGCAGTGAAAGGATAGTCATTCGACTGTCGATTTGAGGTGGATCGACTGGATGATAAGTCGATCGATGAGTTAATTCGACTGACAATTTAAGTCGAGTCGATGGAAATTCAAAGGTCCAAGTGATCGAATAGGAAGTCGA
The DNA here is from genome assembly GCA_009831015.1 of Picea engelmannii. Classification (NCBI taxonomy): domain Eukaryota; kingdom Viridiplantae; phylum Streptophyta; class Pinopsida; order Pinales; family Pinaceae; genus Picea; species Picea engelmannii. Next base: position 602,672 of record ML777897.1, on the reverse strand, counting down.
AGGTCAAAATGGTTGACCGAGAAGTTGAAATATCAACTGAATGAAGATTCACTGGAGGTTGATTAGGTAGTCAACTAGTAGTCAACTGTAAAAAAATCTAGAGATTCGCAGGATTGCATCTAATCATCTTCATGGATCTGTAATCATTTTTGGAAACATTATTTATATTTTTTCATGTTGTAAATTCTATAAATAAGGCACATTGTAATTGCAATAAGTTGATGTTCGCATAGGTTTTGTTGGTCATGTAGATGTAAGAAAAATTGGTTGTAGGTTTGTTCTTATGTAAAGGAAGAGAATATGATGGAAATTGTGTCTTAGGTGTATACCAAGGATAATCATGTAACTTTTTACTCTATGAATGAATAAGACAACAAGAGAGCAAGATGCTCAAGGAATGTTGGTTTTCATGTTTAAGAGTTTCCAAGGTAAAAATTTTATGTAGTGTGTGTGTTTGTTATTCATTTTATGCTTTGAACATATCTTCTCTTTCCTGGTTGGTTTAGTGTGAGGATTAATTTTCCCCAACAAGTGGTATTAGATAATATCTGAGCAGATCCGATACAAGTGATATTAGATCTTTCTTGTTTCTATGTACAAGTCATACCAGAGAAAATTTAAGTATATATTGGATCTAAGATAAGCCTAATTCTAGTGGGAGTTGTAAGTCAGTGATGTTTAATTTGTTCTTGAAAAAATGAAAAGAAGTTCTAGGATAGAGATCGAAAAATTCAATGGCCATAAATTTGAGCTTTGGAATCTTAGGATGAAATATATACTTGTATATAGAGAAGAGTGGGAATTTGTAATCCCCTTAACCATTATGATGATCACGTCGAGAGAAGAATGGGAGAAACTTGAGAAAAGGGAAAGGAGTACAATTCAACTTTATCTTGCAGATTCAGTATTGTTGAATGTTTCAGGTGAAAACTCTACAAAGAAACTATGGGACAATTTGGGAAGCTTGTACCAATCAAAATATTTGGTAAATAAGTTGTTCCTTAGGAATAAACTGGGATGAGTGATGGGAGATTGGTAGTAGAGCACCTGAATGCATTCAATACTATAATAATCCAGTTATTGTTTATGGATATTAAAATCACCGAGGAGGAGAAATGTATAAGCTTGTTTTGTTATTTTCCAAACTCCTGGGATAACTCAATCATGGATATAGGGAGTAATTCGATCACATTAACTCTTGAAGATGTGGTTTCATCTCTACTTTCATAATAAATGAGATATAACAACATGGAAGTATTGACCAAAGATTCTTTGATGGTGAAGGGTTGATTAATCGATAGAGATAAAAGAAAATTTGTCAGTAGAAAGTCTAAGTCAAATGGTAGATCTAAATCCTAGGTTCATACAACAAGAAGATGCTGGAAATGTAGTGAATTTGGGAACTATAAGAGAGACTGCAAATAGAAAGTGAATTAGATCATCAATGTAGGATTCGACGAGAAACAGTCGACTGAGAGAAAGACAACTCTGGATAAAGGAGGAAATGTGTATCTAGCGTCAACTAGTACATAGTTTGATCATGTTGTTTGGTTGATCAAATCAGGGGAATCCTTCCATATGACACCTCACAATGAATGTTTCTTTGAATATGGGAGATATGAAGGGGGAGATGTATTCTTGGGGAACAAATAAAAAACCAAAATTGTTGTATGGGGAAGAGTCTAATTGATACTGCAAGATAGGAGAATCAATACCCTTCTATGTGTGCTACATATTCTGAGTTTGGAAATAAATATGATATATGTCTCCAAGATGAGTGATGGAGAAGTTCACACTTTATTTCAGAATTATATGTGCAAAATGGTCAAGGGATGAATGGTTGTAATCAAAGGAGTGTGGATTGGAACCCTATACAGGTTCTTAGGTAATGTTGACTTGAATGGATGCAACATCATTGTTGTTCTTGAAGTCAATCCGACATCATTTCGACTCGAATCAACTCAGGTCCAGTTGATACAAAATGACTCGGTTTTTCTTCGTCGAGTCAATCTGGCCATGTTATGGCACTAAAGGATGGGATACATTTGTGAAACATAAATTCAATCTATGCACAAAAATGGTATGGTTAAAGGTTTTCCATATTTTAATTTGGAAGTTGATTTTTGTGAACATTGCATGTATGAAAAATAAAATTGGGTTAGATTCCCATGATTGAAGCTACAAGGGGAAAGGGATTCTATAATTGATACATAGAGACGTGTTTGGTCCTATACTAGTCCCTTCACTAGGAGGATACCTATCATGCTTCCTTCATAGATGATTTTTCCAAGAAGATATGGATATATTTTGTGAGGAATAAATCATAATTTTTCGAGAAATTCAAAGAGTTGAAATCTCTTTTGGAAAACCAAACAGAGAAGAAGATCAAGGTGTTGAGAACTGACAATGGAGGAGAATTTTGTGAAGACTATTTTGAGTAGTTCTGCAAGCGATATGGAAAAACATGCCAAAATACCACACCATATTCCCCACAACAAAATGGATTTTTTGAAAGAATGAACAAGACATTGATGGAAAAGGCAAGGAGAAAGCTGAATGGTGATCAAATCACACAATAATTATAGGAAGATGTAGTTGACACTGCAAAATATTTGGTAAATAGGTCTCCTTCATTAGTGATAGTTGACTCGACTCCACATGAAGTATTCTTTGGTAAGAATCCTTCATATTCACATATCAGAGTCTTTGAATGTGATGCATTTGTGCATGTTCCCAAGGAGGAGAGGAACGAGCTGTACAATAAGGCATTCAAGTCTATTTTCATCATCTACAAGGGTGAAATGAAAGGATATAAGTTATGTGATATTCTATTGAGGAAAACAATGTAGAGTTAAGATGTGATCTTTATGGAAGTTAGAGGAACTTCCAAGTGTAAAGGGGTTCAAACGAAGAAATAAATAGAGAAGTTGGTGTTTGAATTGAGGGATGATGAACATGGTTCAAATGAGTCAACTAAATCATATGAAGAGGTGAAAAACGTTACTATGGTTATCAGGAGGTTTGAACAATTAAGGAAACCAATTGAAATATTAGTTTGTTTGATTTTTTTTCTGCATATGTGTTATCTTCCACTAGAGAGGACCCCAAGTTGGTTAGGGAGGAAGTTGACTCGATAGAGGGTAAACTATGGCAGGACGTTGTGGTCAAATAAATGGAATCCTTGCACAAGAATGAGACATGGTATTTAGTAGATATACATAATGGAAGGAAACCTATCTATAGCAAGTGGGTGTTCAAGAAAACATTGAATGCAAAAGTTCAAGTCAAGAAATTCAAAGATTTACTGGTAGAGAAAGGATATTCCCAAGTTGAGGGAGTTGAATTTGGTGATATTTTTTACATGTTGCAAAATTAAATTCCATTAGAGTACTAATGTGTCTCATTATATCATTTGACCCCGAGATAGAGAAAATGGATGTGAATATAATGTTCTTAGATAAGGGTCTGGAAGAAAAAATCTAAATAAAATGGCCTGAAGGATTTCCATTAATGTGCAAGAAAGAGTTGATGTGCAAATTGAAGATATCCCTTCATGGTCTAAAACAATCACCAAGGGTGTGGTACCGGAATTTTGACACATACATTCTTAGTTTGAGATTTGTGATAAGAAAGGATGATCATTGTGTATATTCCAAGGAAGAAGGAAGGTGTTTCATATATGTATCTTTGTATGTCAATGACATGTTGTTGGTTGGAAAAAAAATGGACACAATAATGGAGGTGAAGATGCATTTGTCCTCCAAGTTCGGCATGAAGGATCTTGGTGTAGAAAAGCTCATTCTCTGAATGGATATTGAGAGACATTGAGAAGTTAGAAATATTTGGTCAAATAAAAGAAAATATATTGAAACAATATTGAATCGTTTCAACGTGCTAGATTGCAGACTGGTCAAGGTACCAATTCCTATGGGAGAAAGAGTAATTGTTGAACAATGTCTAAAGATAGAAGAAGGAATAGAGGACATGGAACATGTTCCCTATGCTAGTGATATTTATAGTCTAATGTATGTGATGGTATGCACTTGATGATACATTGCTAATGTAGTGGGAATATTGAGTAGATACATGTCGACATTTAGGAAAGAGAACTGGATTGATTTCATGAGAGTGTTCATGTACTTGTGTGGCACAACATAATATGCTATATGATACTAAGGGAAACCTAAAATTGATAGGAAAGTGAATGTACATGTTTATTTCGATGTTGATTGGGTTGGAGATCTAGATCAATGAAGTTATACTAGTGGATACATGTTCAAGATGTTTGGTGGATAAATCAACTAGACGAGTGTTATCACTGAAATTTTGTCCACAACATTGCACGCAAATGACTACAAAAACACAACAATGCCAACAACAATTAGTTCACCTGCAACACCAAAATGCATTTCAAAAGGTAAAAACTATACAATTAGGAAACAATTGACATGCACAAACTCACTAAAGGAAGCGTGCACACAATGCATGGGACAACAAATCCGGTAGAGGGCATAATGCACCAAATGCATGTCTGTGTATGAGAAAAGTCGTGCACTCTTGTGAATGGTGCATTTACGGTTCTTTTTGGTCCCCAACCACTTATGGACTAGCTCCCAACTTGATTTGACCTCCAAATCTGAGTGAAATTTGAATGGAGGGATGGTTAAGGACAAAAGGGTGCCAAAAAGGGCCCCTTGTTCATACTAAGAACCAATTGAATTTTTCCTTGAAGAAATTCTATAAATGGAGGCCATGGGTGCACTAAGAAACTAAGATATTCATAGTATTGTTATGTTGCATCAATCCTCCCTTGAGAATCATATTTTCTCCTTGGATTATTCAAGCACTATTGCAATAGGCCATTCCACTCACCTCTTGAGGGAATAGCCATTGATTTTCTTCATCATTTGCCAATTTTATCCCATTGTAAGAAGAGCTCTCCATTAGGGAACTCAAGAACCCTCCCAAGGAGGAAGAGGGGAACCATAAGTCCTCATTTTTCTCTACGGTATTTTTCAAACTAATATAGTTATCTATTGGTGGCATAATCTTCTTTTTAATCAATTTATCTTCCAGGTACCAAAACCAGCCCAACCTTACTTGTCAAAAGCCAAATTTTGAGTTGGATGAGGAGAATTTCACTCAATCATTTTCCCCTGATGTGTATGAGAAAGTGCACGGGTATTTCATCCCATAGACATGAAATCAGTGCATTGTGCACCCAAAAGGCTTATTTTCTCCACTTCTACACATTGTGTGCCCACTGCGCCTCTTTCATAATTGTAACCCACATAAAATTCCATATTTTCAAAATTGTAAGGGTTTTTGTGATGATTTGAGGTCCCCTAGCCTTCAAATCCTTTCTTTCATGCAATTTCTAATTCTCGTGCACTCCACATAGAATCCTTTCCCATATGAAAGGTTTGATAAACATAGGCACTTAGGGGGTAAAAATAACCAAATATTCTCCTCTCTTTCTTTAGTTTCCACATGGATGGCTTTTTTTGTTTGTAAACTTTAAGTTGAGATTATTGCTATCACATATAAAAACACTTGGGGACCATAAATTAACTTTGATCGTTGAGTATGATATTTTCTTGCACCATAGAGCGATCTTGAGAATCAGAAAGGTGGTTAAAGGGACATTTAATCTCCCTTGATAAAAAATCTTTAGGAGAGGACAAATCCCCCCTAGGGCTCCTCTTAGTTTCTTTTTGAAATCATTTTAAAATTGTAAGGGCCCATACATGCCCACATGTTGCAAACTTAGGATAGTTTCTTGAAATTTCTTTCTTAGTTTACATCACTAGGGAAGTATAAAGATCAAAGTAACAGGCTCGTACATGCTCACATGCTTGCAATCTAGGATGGTTTTTTAGAGATTTCTTAGAGTAAACAACATTAGGGAGTTTAAAGGATTGGTAAGGACCCATATGTTCTTTAGGGATTTTAAAATTCCACAAGGTTTTACCAATCACACTTAGTAAGATAGGTAACAAAGATTTGTAAGGACCACAGGAAGTCCACATGTTGTAAATTCACACCTAAATTATTAAAATTTGGCACATTTTTTCACTTTCTCACACACAAAGTCCCTCCTCAATCACATAATTTCCATCTTGAATTGTTGAGGTTGAAGTAGGTTTTCTCCAAAGGAACTCCAAAACATCCCACTATTTCTTGAATAAATTATCCAAACCCACTTAATTCAAACAAGATTCGCTCACACCCCCAATATCTCATCCCACCACACCTAATTTTTTTCTAAAAAATCACTAATGTTTCCTCCATAGTAGGTGCCAAAAGAATTTTCTTATTCTAGGTAGGATCTCAAGGGTAGGCATCCAAATAACCCCCCTTTATCTGGTTCTCACATTTTCAAACATTAGAAGTTGATAAATAGGGAACTTTCAAATCCTCCAAGTCAAGTATTCCTACACCATAAGGTAGGGAGATACCCGTGAAGGGTTGAAGGTCGAGGTCTGGTTTTTCTATGCATCCCCCTTGAGTCACCCAAATCTTGGAAGGGATCCAACCTGTGGCCCATTTCTGAGGCCGAAAATATAATTGCCACACTTTGACTGAGGTACCCAATGACCAAATTTAGGACATTTACCCAGGTGGAAATTGTGGGCTACAATAGCACCTTGATAAGATTTTGTGTGGCTACTGGGAAATGTCACTAGCTCTTTCAGGATATGCACCCTCTACCCCTCATTATCACTGATTATTTCATCCTTCACTAGTTCCTCTTCCGGTGGCTTCAGACCCCACTATTGAGTGCTCTTGGAAGGTCCAGTGCTATTCAAGAGGAAGGAAGATATGTATTTTAATACATGAGCATTTGTTTTATTTGTTCCCCCATGCAGACAAAATTTACCTACCCACATGTATGCTTATTTACAATTGATTTATGTATGATGCTCATTTGATTGCATGCAATTGTGAGTTATATTATATTGTGAAGGTCCAAACTATACAAGTCTCTTGTTCATTTATTGCTCTCATCACCATTTTCACACATTCACTTTTCTAGTCGGACACCATAAGGGACCCACAAAATCCTTGTCATTCCAGACGCTTGCAAAACCCCCTCCTATTCTAAAAGGAGTCCCTAGTCTTGTCGACTCACCAGATCAACCATCTCACACTCTCGTGAGTTGGTATGTTTGGATTATATTTTCTTGGTTCCACTTTTCTTGGGTCCAATTCCCAAGGAAATCCATACATTATTTCTCCTTCACAAGGAGGAGTGGGGAAAACCTCTTCTCAAGGGAGAAGTACAACCCCACCAAATCCCTCTCAAGGGTTAGGTCCACTTCCTTCTCACACCATGGCTCACACTTTTCCCCCACCAACTCTCCCCATGCCATACTTAGCATCTCTTAACATTCCTAATTTGACTAAACTCATGAATGATCCCATTTTACATGACCCAACATGGCCCAATATGCCTACCAAGCTACCTTCAAATATTCAAAAATTTGAAGGAAAATCGGGGGAGGATCCCACCAACCATGTTATGACCTTCCACTTATGGTGTTCTTCAAACAACATCATGGATGACTCCATCTTCTTAAGGTTATTTCAAATAACACTCACTGGTCCATCAACCAAATGGTATGTGGACAAAAAATCAAGGTCCCATGCGACTTTCGAATCCTTGGCCAAATCCTTCTTGGCATTTTTCCAACTACCAGTTCATCATGACACTAGTTTAGAACTGATCTCCAAGTGAAAACAAACCTCAACTATGGATATTTTTGACCACATCCACGAATGGCGTCGGCGACGTAGTTTATGTAAAGAAGAAACCACCAAAGAACAACATCTCGATTGGTTTCTAAAATCACTCGTCTCTATACTTTCCAAATATGTGGCATCCACCTTCCCCCAATCTGGAGAAGAAGACGTTAGAAAGGCCCAACAGTTCAGCCTCATTTATGCTCAGTTTCATTACTTATATATAGTATTACTTGATGCACCTAGACTCATACCATTTGGCCAGGAAAAACCTGGAATGTCTCATGTTGCAGATGGGTTGATTGGTACCACGACACACCACAACCCGTAAATCAACCCACCACCTATGTATGGTTCACCTCAATATCTGAAACCATATGGGGGGGCATCGTATTACCCTCCTCCCCTTTACCAACAACCATATCCTCTTGCTCCCCCTCCACCCATGAGTGGCCCCTCATAGACACCCATGATGCACCCGACCTCTCAACCAAGTTTAGGTTCCCCTTCTACCTCAAGATATAACCTAGGAACCAGTGAAAGTGCTTCACCTTCCTATGCGTCCTATGGATCGTTTCCACAAAACAATCTGCACTTTCCATTTCTTGGCCCTCCACAATCAGTTTCTCCTCCACATGGACAACCACATGATGGTGTTAACTTTGTTCATCCCTCCCCCATCCAACAGGTTCATACTTTTGAGCAGTTGAATATGACAAATCTGACCCATTAGTCGAATAATGTCAAGAAGAAAGGAAAAACCCGAAACAATAATAAACCGGGACTAGGTGGAAATAACCCCCAACAAAACAAACCTGTTGGGGGCAGCCAGAATCAAGGTAACTGGAACCCCCAAGGGGACAATAAAAACAAACACCAAGGGAAGAACAATAATAAAAACCTCAGGAAGAACTTTCATTGTGCTCTTTGTGGTGAGTATGGACATTATACTCACCATTTCCCCCAAATTTCTGACTTCAAATGGATGAAAGAATCGATTAACGCACCATGTCCTCCAATGTCTCCAACCCCTTAGCACACTCCACAATAGTATTTGCAACAAACACCCCTGGCCATGTTGCAAAACCCTATTCCACACCAAGGTGTGATGAATACCCAACATGAGGTACATCGTGTCCCACCATAAATGGGACAATATCAAAACCTAGGGCCCATACACCCTGGAAATCCGACGGATCGCAATATCCTCCTCACCAGTGAAGAAGAAATTATTTTGCAAACGTGCGGTCGTCAATAAAACACACCCCCTGAATCTACTCCAAACACATCAGAAGCGGCTCCGGCTACATCCAAACAACCCTTTATGATTCCATGCCCTAATATTGAACCTACCATTCGTATACCTCGAAGTCCATTACAAAAAAATGTCAATAATCCTCAGGCTAGAGAAGAACACACTTACTTTCTGGTCGATGACTTGGCACATTATCCTACAGCCATGTCCGTATTGGAGGTCCTACAAACCTATCCAAATCAACGAAAATCCTTACTTTCCGCCTTGGAGGAAGTTGACCCAGCTGATACTAGACTCATTACATTTGATCTAGATATTGGAGAACCATGCCTCCCTTCTCTGGTAGCTTTCCAGATACCAATCAAAATTTGGAACATCGTGGTTCATCGATGTATCATTGATGAAGGTCCATCCACATGCATCATGTCCAAAACTATATGGCAGAAACTTGGCTCCCCTAAACTAGTACCATATTCCATCACCTTGAGAGCCTATGATGGTCGACCATCCTCCCCTGAAGGGATTTTCCAAAATGTCCCCATCGAACTCAGGGGAAAAACCATCCTCATCGACATTGAGGTTATCGATGCCCTTCTTGATTACAATATCTTGTTTGGACATAACTACATTTATGCTATGAAGGAAGTGGCCTCTTCTATGTTTCGAACAATGATGTTCCCCCACAATGAGAAAATTGTCACCATCGACCAAATCACACATTATGAGCCTAGCCATTCCACCAACATCGATAACATCTTGCCTCTTGTCTGCACTAGCTCAGATGATTATTCACTCATTTACGTTGGCCCAAAATTTTCAAGGACCCATCCTTGTTGGGGGCATACCATGGAGCACTACCTCTTATACACCGTTTAGCACAAGTGTGTGTCGTATCTTCCAATGGAACTGACACTGGAGACACCATTCCTCCCACTGAGACCTCTCCACACCTAGACATTCCACCAATTGAAGAAATATTACCTCAGGAATTCCTTGAGAACCCTACTACACCACTTATCCCTAATTTTCCCCTCCCCCAGGGGAAAATCCCAATTTGGGAGACAATCCCTCAAGCCATTACTCAAATTCCATTCTTTTAGCCCCCACTGGGAGTTCAAGCATTTTAGGTAACCACAAAACTTACCCTTCCCAACATGGTGCTTTCCATCCCTGTATGGAATCTACACCCACCCATAATGGTTCCTCAACCAACTCTCCCTCCTCAGTAAGAGGGATTCTCGATGCAAATTACAATACAGGCTCTGGCCACACCACCCTCAGCCCCCATTGCTAGCACCACTGCCACTGTTGGGGGAATATGGAAGAAGAAAGGGCCCAAAGCTCCACTTCCTCCCCAAGTTCAACATCCTTGCACACTATGCGAAAGAGAGGGACACCCCACTAATAGATGTCCTTCTCTTCCCGAGTTACGCAATCTGATCCAACTCCCTCGAGCAATCACATTGCTTGCTGCTTCACCAAGCACATCTAGTACTACTACAATGTTCTCCACTACATGAAGTAAAGATCTGAGAACCAAATTCACTTGTTCAATCTATTCAGAATATGGCGACTACACTCATCATTTCCCAGCCCTACCTCAGTTTCGCCAAACACTAACAACAGTATGCCAAAACCTTCAGCAAGATCCCTCTTCGCAACCACTTTTTGGTACTCATAACACTGACATCCATTATGTATCTTCCTCATTACCTGAATGGATGAGGTGCCCTTGCACCCTCTCTGACTCACTTTCTCACTTCACATATTGGTGTACTTTGATTGTGGCATACTGAGGTCGTCATTCAACCCCTATGCAACCACATCTGATCACTACACCATGGGTCCTGCCCTTTCTAGATACTGTCAACATCACTTTCCTTGAACCCAAGTCACTTCCTAGCCCTCCATGGCTCATAGATAGACTTTCTGAGGATATTCCCTCAAATCCTCCCAATTTTCTGGTTCATTTCCCACATGAAATCTTAGCCCCTACCACAATCTATCACACACAATATCTGGACATTTGTTTTATGTCAAGCGGTCCATCGCACCATGGTTGCAATGTCCCTTCTATGTCTTCACCACTTGAGGACCATCACACTTTGACAACCACACATATCACCTCCCCGGATCCCCTGTATTCTCATTTTTTTTAATGTGATGAAGATATCTTGGAAGAACTCACTACCCCCATATTTCCCATGGAATGCACTCCATCATCGAGTGCTTTTTCTCTCACAGGAATCCTTTGACCCTCTTAGCCAAGCCTCCCTATGTGCAATCAAAACCAAGGATTTTATTTCTTCATGGGATATATATTGGTTCAACAACCCTATTCCTACCCTAGATTCTTTTGAAGAAGGAAACATGGCCAATATCTTCCCCACTGTCAAAATTGACATTTCCATCAAACTGAGAATCATAGAAGAAATCACCATTGGCGCCGCATGCTCCCCTAAAGAACTCACTACTTACGAAGCTCTCTTTCAGGAATAATGGGATATTTTTTCCTGGTCATATACAGATATGCCCGACCTTGATCCTTCTATAGTCGAACATCTCATCGACGCATGGCCAGATATCGCCCCAGTCCGTCAAAAGAAACACCCACTTCACCCATCCAAAGCTACAACAATCAAATCCAAAATCGACAAATTACGTGTTGTTGGGTTCATTTACCCCATTGTGTATACCTCATGGGTTTCCAACCCCATCCATGTTAAAAACAAATAGGGCACTATTCGCGTCTACACCGACTTTCGCAATCTCAACCATGCTTGTCCCAAAGACAACTTTCCAACCCCTTTCATCGACCAAATTATCAATGAATGTGCTAGCCACAAGGCATTGTACTTCATGGATTGGTTCTCCCGCTATAATCAAATCCAAATCCATCTAGTAGATTAGTATAAAACCACATTTACTACCCCATGGGGTACTTTTGCTAATCGTGTCATGCCTTTTGGACTAAAAAATGCAGATGCTACGTTTCAACAGGCCATGAAGTATATTTTCCATGATCTTACTTGCATCATCCTCGCTTATTTGAACGACCTCACTACTCGATCCAAGAAACGAACTCAACATTTAGACGACTTACACATCATTTTTCAACGATGTCGCCAGTACAATTTCTGCTTGAACCCCCTCAAGTGTGTATTTTGTGTCATCGTCAGATGCCTTCTTGGGTTCATTGTCTCCCAACACAACATTACGGTGGACCCCCTCAAGGTCTAAGATATCATAGAAATTCCACCACCTAGAAATATATGCCAACTGCAAATCCTATAAGGTAAAGCTAACTTTTTACATCGCTTTCTCCCAGATTGCGCCACCCGCGTTCATGTTTTCCTCTTCCTACTATGTCATGACATCCCATTTCGATGGGATAAACATGCTCAAACCACTTTTTATGATTTAAAAGAGTCCCTATCCAATTCCCCTTTGATTAGTCCCCTAGACTATGATCATGATTACATCCTCTACTTGTCATCTTTAGCCATCTCAGTAGTAGGAGTCCTCATCCAACTAGGGGATGATAGGCCGGAACATGTCATTTACTACATGAGTAAAAATATTTCAGGACCACCGCTAAAATATAATCATGATGAGAAACTCGACCTCACAGTTGTCCTCACAGTGTAGAAACTATGTCACTATATCATGCTTCACACTACCATAGTCATATCAGATTCTAATCCCATGCAATACTTTCTTAGTCAATGACAGATTAATGGAACATTTTCTCGATCGATCATCATCCTTCAAGAATACGACCTACATTTCTCAACTCCCAAAAGCAAGAAATCACTCGTTCTCACCAAAATCATTACGAAGTTTCCCTCAGACGCTAAAGCTTCACACATCATTACAGATTTTCCCGAAAAAAACCTCTTCTTCATCCCCTCTGATGACCCCTATTATGGCAACCTTCTTGTCTACCTTCGGACACAGAAGTTTGGGTCTCATCTCTCTTGAGACGATAATCGACACATTCTTGATCAGGCCCCTCTCTACCTCCTCATCGGTGATGTCTTGTATCGACATGGGGTCGACACCATCCTTTGTCGATGTCTGACCATCGACAACGCTGAAAGAGTCTTGAATGATTTCCATAGTGGTGCTTGCGGTGGCCACCTCTCAGGTATGTAGATTTCCCAAAAAATCATTTGAGCAGGATACTTTTGGCCCACACTATTCCATGACTGCATCCACACTGTCAAGCGATGCAACCAATGCCAACTCTATGCAAACAAAGCATGAGTGTCACCCACTCTTCTACATCCAGTCATCACCGCTGACCCCTTCTACAAATGGGGCATCGACTTCATGAATTGCAATCCTCTATCCAGTAATGGACACAAGTACATTGTCATGGTAGTCGATTACTTTACCAAATGGTTTGAAGCCATTCCTACTTTCAACAATACCGCTGACACAACAACGCGTTTTTTTCTTCAACCACATCATTACCCATTCTGGAGTGCCACTATAGTTAGTATCTGATCACAATAAAAACTTTGAGAATGAGATCTTCACAGAACTCTCCTCAAAATTAGGCTTCTCCTATAAGTTTTCTTCCCCATACTACCCTCATTCCAACGGACAGGTTGAGGTTGTCAAAAAAGTCCTAAAAACCATGCTACAATGTACCGTCAACAAACATAAGACCAAATGGCATCATATGTTTTTTTCAACATTATGGGCTTATCGCACGACAGTAAAAACTTCCACCGGTTTTACACCATTCCAGCTCGTCCATGGGATCGAATCCACCCTCCCCATCGAGTGTGAAATTCCCATGTTATGCACTGTCATCGAGCTATTACCTGACACTTCTCTAATGGAGCAGCACCTTCTAACCTTAGAGTCACTAGATTAATATCGTCGATCTTCATTACAGAACAACAAGGTAGCTAAAAAATGGTCCCCAACCACCTTTGACCTCCATGTCAACCTTCGTTCATTAAACGAATGAGATCTCATCCTATCCTATGATATCGCCCATGATAATCACAGACATGGGGAATTTGAATCATTATGGCATGGACCCTACATTTTCCATCACTGCCTCACTAAAGGCCCTTACATCCTGGCCTCTCTAGAAGGCTATCCTCTCAAAGAACCCATCAACGGGTTGTACTTAAAGAATTTTTATGCCTGAACATAGCCATTCTACCTTAGGCCTTTTCTTTGTACATATTTGTAGAGTTTTTAGTCTTCTTTTTTTGTCTCCAATCCTCATGTCTAATCTACCATCTATGTTATTGACAGATGCATCCTCCATGGGCCTACCACATTGGTTACACTAACGGTGCTAACCAGTGGACACAGAATAACACTTGGGCTGCTTGGTCCCCCTATACCCTCTCACATGAACTCCTCCACTCTAGCGGAATATTTTTGGGATCAACCACCAACAACCAGGCATAATGCGTCATTGTCATTCGTATCCTCGTCGAGGACATTCACCACCACATTCGTCACCATGTTTGGTTAGATTCCTAGCTTGTCATCTTGCAGCTCAACAATGTATATCGTGTCCATGATCCTTTTGTTGGACAACTGAGAGGGGGGGGGTGAATCAGTTGTTACCGTGCTTAAACATTTATGATTCTTTTAAAATATTTGCAGAAACATTGAATGATAATCACAATAATGGAAAGAAATAAACAATGGCACTTTCAACATCATTCACATATTTGAGAAACACAGAGACAGATATTTCCTGAGGAAACCCATACAGGGTAAAAACCTCTTTTTCTTTATATGATAAGTAATAGTTACATTCTTTACATTATCATACATATGAGCACCAACTTATAATGAGGCTACAACCTTTGTTTTTCAAGATGCAACTTGCTGAGAGAACCAACTCTCTATTTTCTCTAGCACCCACTAGAAGGAAGCACCAACTCCCTAGTTTCTCTAGCACCAACTAGAAGGAAGCACCAACTCCCTGGTTTCTCTAGCACCAACTAGAAGGAAGCACCAACTCCCTGAGTGTTTCCAGCACCAACTGGACGGAAGAACCAACTTCCAATCATACAGGCACCAACCTGTATAACAGAGAACAAGAGTTCTCCCTTGCACCACCCTACCACCCTGGCTTCTTTGGCTGCAACCAGATGGAAGCTACAACTCCCTGTGTTCAAGAACCCACTTGTACCTCTGAGGACAACAATCCTCCCTAGTACCTCCCTTCCACCCCTAAATATAAATCTTTTCTACTGAAACTTATTACAGTGATATAATGTTTAACAATTTCTTACCAGACTCATCACTTTTCTGCTACATCTCATTGCTCTGTCTGCCACACTACCTTTCTGCACACATGACTTGTGCTATCTGTTCTTCTGCATTTGATCCTCTGTGCGCCATGTCCATTCACTGCACAGTTCCTCTTCTCTCCCATTCAGTTGCTGCACTCTCCTCCTTCTTTACGCATGAATCCCCTTCAACAACAACAACCTCATCTTCTCTCAGTACTGTGTACATATAGCTTCTGTGCTATTTGTGCATGCAATTCGCACAATGTCTCTGCATGCTCACTCCATGCCAAATTCCTCCACAACTCGAGTGCTCTATCTGATCATCATCGTGACTCTTCAACTTCTCTGGTAGTTCAACCCATGTGTCTATAATCACTAGGTGTTATGCCGAGATTCCTTTTTCTCTCTGGCAGTTGAGACTCTTCGTCTTCTCTGTTACAGTCGAGCTCACCTTCTCTGTTTCAGCTACAGGCTTCAACGCTCATCCATCTGTCAATCCCTTCTAAGAATAGTCTTCCTTCATTGGGTGAAGCTTGGAGACTCTTCATCTCCTCTGGAGATCACATAGAGGTCTCTTTGAATTCTCTAGCAGAAACCATCAATGGTTTTTGGTAGTTTCACTGTGTCGTGCATCAATATCCCTCCGATCTCCTTCAGGTTTATCTGCATTGTTGGATGAAGTCTATTAATCTTGCCTTTAAATCAGGTTTCGACATTTCAGCATTCCTGTGCCCAAGTGTCTCGATAATTCATGTCGCGATCTTCGAAGCTTCGATATAGAGCTTTTCTGCGCTAGCTCCTTCCTCTATATGACCGTGGCCATGACCAAGTGCTTATGCTTAAAGTTCTTTTCGTGAATTTGGGTTTCATGAATCTGGAGATGAGGCATCTCGACTCTCCAAGTCGCGATCTCCGAAACCCTGAAACAGAGCTTATCTGGACTGACTCCTTCCCTTCTCATGACCATGGGCTATGACCACAACCTTATTCATAAGGCACTTTCATGATTTCACATTTCCTGAGTCTGGAGATGAGACATCTCGACTCTCCAAGTCGCGATCCCCGATACCCCGAAATGGCGTGGGATCAACGGTCCTGATCTATGCAAAAATCACTTTCGCGATTTCCCGTTTCGTGATTTTCGACACTATGCTTCGTTGACTCCAAGTCAGTGAAATTTTGATCACTTTCCACATGTCCTGTGAATCCATGGTCCAGATCCGATCTTGATTCAACGACTACGATTGAATCATAGTTTTGCGATTTCAACATTCTTGTTGCATTGGGTTCTTTGCTTCTCTATGTCGCGATTCACGAAACTCTGATATTGAGTTTGATCAATGGTCTAGATCTGATCTCTATTCAACGGCTGCGATTAAATCGTGATTTCGCATATCGTGATATCGGGATTCCTAATTTTAATAAACTTTGACATCTCCAACTCTCAATCCCTGAAACTCTGACATGGAGTTAGATCAACGGTCCAGATCTGAGCTTGATTCAACGGCTACGATTAAGTCGCGATTTTTCATATCACGAAATCAGGATTCCTGTTGCATTGTTTCTTTGACATATCCAACACGTGATCCTTGAAACTCCGACATGGTGTAAGTCTGCTGACGTCACATGTGTTAAATAACTGCCACATGTCACCCTGATTCATGACTTACATGTGCTTGGCATGTTGAATTAGTCTGACATTTGTCATTACCTAGTTGTGCCACGTGTTCCTAGATGATGTGGTTTGCTGACGTGAGTCAGATCAACGGTCCATATGTGATCTTGATTTGATGGCTCAGATTACGTCGCGATTTTTCATATCGTGAAATCAGGATCTCTGTGGATGATATTACTTGTCATCTCCAACTCTCGATCCCTGAAACTTCGACAGGGAGTTGGATCAATGGTCCACATAACCCCCTGTGATGGACGATCCTCCTGCTTTCGGGATTTTGTAAGCCCTCTACTCCTAGCACTTTAAATATCATGCAGGTTCTCCTCGATCCAATGGTGGTCAGACCCTACGCTCAGATCTAACGCCTGAGATCTATCCTCCTCTTCAGCGGGCTCTTCTTGTCTATATTCAGATCTGACGGCCCTCATTCTGTCGGGAATTTTGGATGGGATCCAACAATCAAAAATGCTGCACAAACTTTATGGGACTTCATCATGCCTGATCAACAATTTAGATCAATCCTCAATTTGAAAACTGAGGATTGTTGCGTTTAGACAATTGTTGCATCGCTGGTCTTCCTAAATATCAAGTTTTCTCTGTAGCGTCTTCCCAAAATACTTCTGGTCCTCGTTTGTTACATTCTTCCTGTACTCATGCCATCTTCATTGCTGTACTTTCCATCAATGACAAGAATATGCTACCTGTTAAACATTTCCAATAATCTCCCCCTTTGGCATTGATGGCAACAAAGGCACCCAGATTCTTTTCTCCCCCTTTGACATCAATGTCAAAGAGAACATGCTTTCCCTGAGCGGTGACCGTATTTTTAGGAGGTATCAGATATTAAGATCAACACAAACTCCCCCTAACAGGAAGGACTCTCTTATATGAGGCCTGCAGATGTTTATATCTAAACCAGAGTCTTCTTTTTCTGATTCTTGGACCTGTTCATCTTCAGGTTCAACTGTATCCTCTATAGAATACTCAAAATTGCTCACCTCTCTTACTCGGACTCCTTTATCAATATTCTCATGAGTGGATGACTCCCCCTATCACTGTTATCTCTCTGCTTCTGACTATTTCCCCCCTTTGTTCCTAAAAAGTTAACTTTCCTTGACAAGGTCTTTCCTCCTGTTGTCTCTACAAGATGTCATGTACATCATATTGTACATCAGAATGTTGTTGTCCTACTTGAACACTGTGAAATTGTAGCTTGTACGTTTTAAAGAGCCCTTGGATTTCCCCATTGAATTTCATTGATCTCTATTACTGCAATTTTCATTTTTGTTCCATGATGCATTCAATCTAGGGCTTTTATGTCCATATTCAATCACAAGAGAAAACTGCTACACCCACTCTCACGCCTGCTTTTCTTTCTCACAAATGAAGGACCTATATCAGGTTTCTTAGGAGCACTGATTTCTACCTTGTTGAGTCCAATATCGGATTTGTCATTTGGTGATCTCTGGATATCCAAGACCTTGTCCAGAGTCTTGGATCTGCTCAAGAACTTGATTTGGGTGTCTACCTTCTTAACCTTCAAGACTTCTGCTTCCTGTTTATGACATGGTTCTTCTCCTACTTCTTTCGTGGGAT
Source organism: Picea engelmannii (assembly GCA_009831015.1). NCBI lineage: Eukaryota > Viridiplantae > Streptophyta > Pinopsida > Pinales > Pinaceae > Picea > Picea engelmannii. The sequence continues at coordinate 584,128 of ML777897.1, read as the reverse complement.
AAATGTTGACTGAGAATTCTTTTATTGTATCTGAATCTTCTTCTTTACTTGCAAGGAAGGATTCAACCTCAACATTATTGTTTTCCCTTATACTGTTATTCACCATTTGTCCCGAGTTTACATTTACCTTACATTCTTGGGACATGAGCACCTCTTCACTGCCTCTGTCACATTTTTGACTTGTACTGAGCAAATTATGTTTCATACCATCCAATAGCAGAATGTATTGGGCATCTCCTTTGTCATTACTCAAACTCATCATCCCTCTATCCTTGATTTTACCAAGTTCATCATTTTCAAGGATCACATTTTCTGTTTTTCTTTTACTTATGCACAAAAACTTATCCATGTCTCCAGTCATGTGCTTGCAACATCCACTTTCTATATTCCTGGAGGCCTTTTGTTTTTGAATTGAAAGTGCTAGATCACATTTTTCAATATCTTTCCTTTTCCATGTGCTGGCCTTTTTATCTAAGAACTTTATCCTTGGGTCTGCTTTGTAATTCTTCAGATGGAAGTTTTCCACTTTGTGGCCAAAGTTGTGATAGTTATAACATTCAATCTCATTGTTCAATAGGTCAAAGTTGTAGTTGCATCGTTGTCTACTCATTGACTATTTATTAATCCTTGACCTTCTCAGTTGCATGTCTCTAGACTTAATTTGGCAATTTGCAGTCTGTGATGGTTTGTTACTTTGTTGTATCATTCTTTGTTGTGGCAGATATTTATTCCTTGGAAATCTTAATTGCTCATGTCTAAGACTTAAGGAACAATTTACAGCTTTGTGACCAAAGTTAGAACAGTAGAAACAATATCCATAGAAAAATTCTTTGTACTTGGAAAATGGTTGTCTTCTTTGAGCAAATCGATTTCTTTCATGTTGATGATGTCTTTGAGCAGGGAGAGCATTATTTTTTTGTTCTACAGATTCAGTCCTGGCACTTTTTCCTTTACTTGTCCTGAGTGGCTGATTGTCTTCCTTTGTTTCTGCAGGTTTTTTGTTGTCATTCGTTGTCGATTTGACATGGACACTACCTTTGACAAACTTGATGGGTTGTTTGTTTCTTGGCTGACCACTACTTGATCCCTCTTCATAACCCAAACCAGTTTTCAGATTTGGATTCCTTTGCTGATTCAGAATGGTGGCTAATCCTTTTGAGGCTTTGATACTTGATAGATTCTGATGATACAAGGCTTGAAACTTCTCCATCTCTTTCCTAGTTTTCACTACTTCTTCTTCCAGGGCTTCAGATCTTTCCCTCTTTTCTGATAGCTGATGTTTTAGAATATCCTCTATTTTCTTTGCCTCTTCTAATTTCACTTTTAGCAGGGCAAGGTCTTCATCAGGATGTTTACTGTCTTTCTCGAACTGTATCAGAAATTGTTTTTTCTTTCTGTTCTTGATTCTTAGTCTGTCAATCTCTTCCAGTGCACTGATAAGTTCTCCTTCCATATCAACCACAACTTCTTCATCATTCTCTTCACTACTTGTTCTTTCATTATCATAATCCTCTTTGGCCATAAGCGAGAAGTCATTTACTTTATCTTCACAAGAAGAATCACTATCGGCGTCTTTTGAGGAGTCATCATTGTTTACACATAAACTCTTCTTCTTATCAAATCTCCTGGATTTGTGCTTCTCTTCACCTTCATAGTTCTGATCATGTTTCTTGTGTGGGCATTTATTTGGAAAATGACCTATCTTACCACAGTTGAAACATTTGAAGGGCAGCTTACCTTGGTACTTGCCTGATCCTTTATTTAGTCTTCTCAGGAATTTTGCTTCAATTTCATCAGGCTCAGAATCTTCATTCTTATCTGCTTTAAATGATGCTTCTCTAGAGGTGGGTTTATCTGTAACTATCCTCGTCTCATATGCAGTCAACATTCCTAGAAGTTGATCAAAGGAAAAAGTCTTTATATCATTAAGTTCTTCTATAGCTAAGACCTTTGGGTTGAACTTATCTGGCAGAGATCTCAAAATTTTTTGAACTAAAGAGGGTTCCTCAATATTTTCACCAAGTGCTTTCATTGCATTTACTAGTTCTTCAACTCTCAGAAAATAATTCCCAATGGTTTCATCTTCTTTCATCTGTAGCTTTTCAAACTGTACTCTGTAGGTTTGAAGCTTGGCATCTTTCACCTTCTCATTACCTTCATAACTTTTAATGAGTTTGTCCCACATTTCCTTAGCAGTTTGAAGATGCATCACCTTCACAAACTTAGCTTCTGCAGGTCCATTCAAGATAGCATTCATTCCCTTTGCATTAAAGCTAAATTCTAACTTATCATCTTTGGAAGCTAGCACAACAGGCTTTATGTATCTAGTTTCTACTACATCCCATACATCAGCTCCTAAGGCCATTAGGTATGTTCTCATTCTAACCTTCAAGAAGGCAAAATTCGTTCCATCAAATAGAGGAGGCCTAGTGACTGAAGTCCCTTCATGGCTTGTCATGTTTAAGCTCTAGGATCTACCCTTAGAAAAAAGGGAGCCTGGCTCTGATACCAATTACTGGACAACTGAGAGGGGGGGGGGTGAATCAGTTGTTACCGTGCTTAAACATTTATTCTTCTTTTAAACTCTTTGCAGAAACATTGAATGATGATCAAAATAATGGAGGGAAATAAAAAATGGCACTTTCAGCATCATTCACATATTTGAGAAACACAGAGACAGATATTTCCCGAGGAAACCCATACAGGTTAAAAACCTCTTTTTCTTTATATGATAAGTAATAGTTACATTCTTTACATTATCATACATATGAGAACCAACTCATAATGAGGCTACAACCTCTGTTTTGCAAGATGCAACTTGCTGAGAGCACCAACTCTCTATTTTCTCTAGCACCCACTAGAAGGAAGCACCAACTCCCTGGTTTCTCTAGCACCAACTAGAAGGAAGCACCAACTCCCTGGTTTCTCTAGCACCAACTAGAAGGAAGCATCAACTCCCTGAGTGTTTCCAGCACCAACTAGACAGAAGCACCAACTTCCAATCATACATGCACCAACCTGTATAACAGAGAACAAGAGTTCTCCCTTGCACCACCCTGCCACCCTGGTTTCTCTGGCTGCAACCAGATGGAAGCTACAACTCCCTGTGTTCAAGCACCCACTTGAACCTCTGAGGACAACAATCCTCCCTAGCACCTCCCTTCCACCCTTAAATACAAATCTTTTCTACTGAAACTTATTACAGTGATATAATGTTCAACAATTTCTTACCAAACTCATCACTGTTCTGCTGCATCTCATTGCTCTGTCTGCCACACTGCCTTTCTGCACACATGACTTGCGCTGTTTTTTCTTCTGCGTTTTATCCTCTATGTGCCATGTCCATTCTCTGCACAGTTCCTCTTCTCTCCCATTCAATTGTTGCACTCTCCTCCTTCTTTATGCATGAATCCCCTTCAACAACAACAACCTCATCTTCTCTCAGTACCGTGTACATATAACTTCTGTGCTATTTGTGCATGCAATGCACGCAATGTCTCTGCATGCTCACTCCACACTAAATTCCTCCACAACTCGAGTGCTTTGTCTGATCATCATTGTGACTCTTCATCTTCTCTGGTGGTTCAACCCATGTGTCTATAATCACTAGGTGTTATGCCGAGATTCCTTTTTCTCTCTGGTAGTTGAGACTCTTCGTCTTCTCTGTTACAGTCGATATCACCTTCTTTGTTTCAGCTACAGGCTTCAATGCTCATCCATCTGTCAATCCCTTCTAAGAATAGTCTTCCTTCACTGGGCGAAGCTTGGAGACTCTTCATCTCCTCTATCGATCACACATAGGTCTCTTTGAATTCTCTAGAAGATGCCATCAATGGTTTCTGGCAGTTTCACTGTGTCATGCATCAGTATCCCTCCGATCTCCTTCAGGTTTATCTGCGCCATTGGATAAAGTTTATTAATCTTGCCTTTAAATTGGGTTTCATCATTTCGGCATTCCTGTGCCCAAGTGTCTCGATAATTCATGTCGCGATCTCCGAAGCTTCGATACAGAGATTTTCTGTGCTAGCTCCTTTCTCTATATGACCATGGCCATGACCAAGCGCTTATGCTTAAATTGATTTTCATGAATTCACGTTTCATGAATCTGGAGATGAGGCATCTCGACTCTCCATGTCGCGATCTCCGAAACCTCGAAATGGAGCTTATATGGACCGACACCTTCCCTTCTTGTGACCATGGGCTATGACCACAGCCTTATGCATAAGGTGCTTTCACGATTTCGCATTTCGTGATTCTGGAGATGAGACATATCGACTCTCCAAGTCACGATCCTCGATACCCCGAAATGGCGTGGGATCAATGGTACTGATCTATGAAAAAAGAACTTTTGCGATTTCCCGTTTCGTGATTTTCGACACTATGCTCCGTTGACTCCAAGTTAGCGAAATTTTGATCACTTGCCACATGTCCTGTGAATCCATGGTCTAGATCCGATCTTGATTCAATGGCTACGATTGAATCATAATTTCATGATTTTGGCATTCTTGTTGCATTAGGTTCTTTGCCTCTCTATGTCGCAATTCACGAAACTTTGATATGGAGTTTGATCAATGGTCCAGATTTGATCTCTATTAAACGGCTGCAATTAAATTACGATTTCACATATCGCAATATCGAGATTCCTGATGTTAATAAACTTTGACATCTCCAACTCTCGATCCCCGAAACTCCGACATGGAGTTAGATCAACGGTCCAGATCTGAGCTTGATTCAACAGCTGCAATTAAGTCACGATTTTTCATATCGTGAAATCGGGAATTCTGTTGCATTGTTTCTTTGACATCTCCAACACGCGATCCTCGAAACTCTGACATGGTGTAAGTCTGCTGACATCACATGTGTTAAATAACTGCCACGTGTCACCCTGATTCATGACTTACATGTGCTTGGCATGTTGAATCAGTCTAACATTTGTCATTACCTGGTTCTGCCACGTGTTCCTAGCTGACGTGGTTTGCTGACGTGAGTTGGATCGACGGTCCAGATGTGATCTTGATTTGACAGCTCAGATTACGTCACATTTTTTCATATCGCAAAATCGAGATCTTTGTGGATGATATTACTTGTCATCTCCAGCTCTCGATCCCCGAAACTCTGACAGGGAGTCGGATCAACAGTCCACATAACCCCCTGTGATGGACGGTCCTCCTGCTTTCGGGATTTTGTAAGCCCGCTACTCCTATCACTTTAAAGATCGTGCAGGTTCTCCTCGATCCAATGGTGGTCGGACCCTGCACTCAGATCTAACGCCTGAGATCTATCCTCCTCTTCAATGTGCTCTTCTTGTCTATATTCAGATCTGATGACCCTCATTCTGTCGGGAATTTTGGATGGGATCCAATGATCAGAAATGATACACAAACTTTACGGGACTTCATCATGCCTGATCAACAATTTAGAACAATCCTCGATTTGATGACTGAGGATTGTTGCGTTTAGACAATTGTTGCGTTGCTGGTCTTCCTGAATATCACTGCACTACTGATCATCGTTGTTGTACTCAAGCCATCATCGTTGTTGTTCTTGCCATCTTTGACAAGCATACGCTGCGTGTAAAACATACCAAACATCCTCTGGACTCCTCTGCACTATCTCTTCTGATCTTATCGAGGTTTCTCTGTAGCGTCTTCCCAAAATACTTTTGGTTCCCGTCTATTACATTCTTCCTATACTCATGCCATCTTCATTGCTGTACTTTCCATCAATGACAAGCATATGCTACCTGTTAAACATTTCCAACACCTTTCCTCTTTCACAAATACCTGCAAGTTAGACTCTTATCTCGAAAATTTAATTCAATTACATTTACACATATTCCATGACAATTTAATCAAATATCAGATAATATGGCTAACCTAGTGTTAGATTGGCATTTATCACATCAAGACATTATCACATATACATGAGCATCATACATCGATCACAACATATAGATTAGACATCATCAACCATAAAAAACATAAACACATATAGACATAACAAGAGGAAATGATACATATCCATATATATATATATATATATATATATATATATATATATATCCTCCAAAGTGTCATAAATGTTTACAAAATACAAAATATACATCGCTCATAGGCCATTGAATCCCCTCACCCCTATAGGTACAAAATGGGTATCAACTACCCTATACAAAACGGGCTCGCAAGCCTATAAAAATACAAAAACCAGCACTCATGGTGTCCCCATAGCTCCCCCCCATGTCCTCTATTAGTTAGAGGCACCCCACTAGTTGGGGGTCCTTCGGGTCCAAGGGGCAGTCGACTAGTCATCGTTTCCCGACCCGCTACAATTGCTCGACGGATCAAGGTTCGCAACTCTGCCGGTACACCCACACACTGCTCTAGGACCCTCTCATCCTGTATGTGGGCCCACATTCCCTCCAACACACCTTGAAGGACCTCCTCGAACCGGAGACGAAGTTCCTCCATCCCCCCTTCGACCTCTGCTCATGGCTCATGGCTCATGCGCTGGTCCCACACCAACATCATTGAATCTGCACCTCTGGCATACTCTCGGCTCATGTGTTGGTCCAACACCAACATCATCTCGCATGCATCATTTTCCTACCCATGGCACTGCCCTCGATAGTCACACTGGCCCCTGGCGAGATGAATCCCCGACCATCTCAGCCTCATGGCCTCGGGGCCCCACATGTACAAACACAAAACCCAAAGGTAGAGTCAGCATCCATATATCCATCATCATATGTTTAACTATAAAAATCACAAAACATAAATACACAAGCATACCTCTATGGTCCCAATCCTCCCAAGGAGGAAGCACCATGTTATGGTCGTGCCAGTAGTCCATACCATCATATGGATATTGTAGTATCACTTGTGACATATGATGCCACACACGTTCCATAGTGGCCATGAAATAGTGTCCACCCTCTCTCCCCCCACGACAGGCCAACACCTAATCCCAATGCATCAATCATGTCTCTCACGGCCTTGATGACGCCAACAAAATCCTCGGGCGCAACAGAGGCACCCTCTCCAAAAACCATGCCACTAGGATCGACCCAAATGAAAAATCACTAAATTCGGTGGTCCAAAACTGACGAATCTCCCCCATCATCCTGACGTCCAACATCGTCCCCCAAGAAACAAAATTCCCCATCCAAGACCCTCTCTACAATCCTTAGTTGACTTCCCCCGATTTGTTGAGTTGCCAAGGATCCATAGATCCTCACTACCATGGAAGTGATGCACTAAGGCAACAACTCATCCATCACCTCAATACGGATAATGGAACCCGACATCAGGTTCAGTCCCAAATAGTAGCGTCATGCCATGTCCACCAATCTCACATCCCCCAACAGCTGGGGCTCAGCAGGAAGGGCCATCCCCCAGAAGGGGAGCCCCGTCAAAAAGTATATATCCTCCACAGCTAAGAGTGTCAACTGTTGTCCCCTAACAATGAAGCACTGCAGATCAATGCTCCACATGAATCTCATATATTGAAGTAGTATCTCCTGCGACCGTATCAAAGGGAACTCGAAGAACATGAGAAACCTGCATGCTGCCAAGTGTCTCTGAACACCTAGCTTCTCTCTCATCGCCTCTCAGAGGTGCTCCTAGTATCGCTCCCTCCAGTGCACTAGCATAGTTCTCTCTCATCCCAGGATGATCACCTACATCCACACATAAACACTTGGCCAACCCTCATCATTCATCAAAAACATCTAAAAATTCAAAATTTCAACCACCCTTAGCTTTGCCTCCAGTGCACAGATTTCACCCTCACAAGTGTGCACTTATGCACTCCTGTTGTTTGCACAGCTATGCACTAATGCCCAGCTTTCTGAGAAACAACTGCACATGAATGCGCAACTACCACACCAATAGGTGCACACACATGCGCACCTATCCTCTGCATAGTTTCACATTGATGAACAATTGTCTGAGAAACAACTATGCACATTGCGCAACTGTAATTTTAATAGGTGTGCATCTCATGCGTGCTTGTTTTTCCATCCCACATGCCCCTATATGTGGTTGTGTCAAACACAATTGCACATTATGTGTGGGAGATAGAATTATACTCATGCATTTGAGCATGGGTATTCTCCCTTCTCCCGCGCATCAGTGGCCCACTCCTAAACCTACCGGTGTATGGCCATCCATACAAACCCTAACTCAAACCTAGAAAATTCATACTGTGCAGGAGGATGGGACCACTAACCTGACTCTTGCAACTCCTGAATCAGTCAACTTGAGCTCTCGTAATCTCCAAAACTCCTCCAGATTTCCTCATCAACTCACTATAGCGGTGGGTACAAATGAGGTGGCATTATGGGCCCACTAGCCATATATAGTCCCTTTTTCCAAACTTCCACACTTAATTACAAGAGCCTAGAGCCTCTGTTTCCATATCCATCTTTAGCCATGGGATCATGATCCTACCATATACATATTCACATTCCCCGAGTCACCATCTAAACTCATCCCCGGGGGAGAATTTTCCTCACGTCACATCCAGGTACACATGCTCAGGTTCAAAATTATCAAATAGTTGTTATATGTTCTTTATCATCAGATATTGTTGATGTCAAGTATTCAGTTTTTAATGTGTGCAGGTACTTTTTCATCACAAACAACACAACCCCTTCAGGTATATGTTCGAAACTTACCTGTAATCATTCCCTCTGAACCTCAATTGCATCTCCTAGTCACACCCTTCGACGTCCACCATCAAGGTCCCTACATTTGGCTCTGCACTATCGTCACCTCTGTTATAGTTTGGTGTTGTTACACAGTATCACTCTCCCCCACATGAGTTTTCCCATTCATAGTTGCCCTTGGAAATTTGACATTCATGTTGCTCTCACCCCCTAGGGATGGGAGTCTCGATAGTCTTATGCACTTATGAGAATAAGTGACATACTTATTCTCATCATATTGCTAGCTTTACTAATGGACTCCCAAGCTATCTCATCTTGGTTCTATTTGATTGCACCTCCGCAATATCATTAACCCTCCATTTCATCCACAATAAATTTTTCCATCTACAAATTTCCCTCCATTCATTTACCTCATATAGAAACCCACCCATGTGGCCCCCACCCTCCACCAGTTCTCTTTGCAACTTTTTCCCTCATAGGCCAAGCCATATTGCACTGGGGCACCCGTTTCTGTATATGTACACTCATCCCAAATTATTCTTTATTTATTTGGTAATTGTAAAAATCCTTTGTTTCCAGCATTTACTTATCTTTTTGTCGTCACCCTTGATGACATTATTTTTCCAGCAATGAAACCCTATGTCGCCCTTGAATGGGGAATCCACTCTCCTTTTCTCATTTCAATACTGTTCATGAACCCCACGTATCCCAAAGTCCATGTATCCATGGTCTCTAAGTTTGTCCACTTTTTCAAGCCTCTGGAACAATTTAACCCCATATCTAGTCATCCCCCTGACACTAGATACAGTTTTATGGTTGCTTCCAAATCATCCTTCAAACATATCCCCAACCCAGGGAAGTCTCGAGTCTCACTGCACCTTGAATTCATTCATGTTACCTATCAGTCCCTAATCTTATTACCGTGGATTTCACAAAGCCCTTTACTTCTTTGAATCGTGTCTCCCTTTCTGTTGACATCAACACAGTTTCTAGAAGGGTGACAGTATCTTGACTCTCATTACCTTTACAATGAGGAGTCTCGGATGGAATAGAGAGAACCATCATTTCTCTTTGATTTTGTTGACCACTGTAACATTCGACTTCAAAAAAATTTCATGTTACAGTGGGTCTTACTACGCGACTATTGTAGTTGTTTTATACCAACCGAATACCTCTGAATTTGTTAGGCCATCCATGCCTATGTTTCATCGACACTTCTTACATGTGTCCTTGCCTCTTTTTAGAGTATGTTCACCATTCTAAATTTCCATATGTCGTTATCAAACTTCCTCGGAGGGCGTTGTAGTTATCTACATCAACATACAACTTCAATTATTGTCTTACATTTTGAGTTACATATCACGAGCATGGGGCATGCCCGCCTCGTTTGTATACAATTTGTTTTTTTCTCCCTAGAGAAAGGTTTGGGTCCCACAATTTCCCCTCTCCCTCCGATGGATCTCTCTTGCAGTTCCTCTCAACACTCTTCATTACAATGACACTCTCAGTACAAGAAACATTGAAGTATTTAGGCTATACGTATGCTCCTAACCTCACACATCAGGGGGCATTTGTTATCACTAAAATTTTATCCGCAACATTGCATGCAAATGATTACATAAATATAGTAGTGCCAACAACAATTAGTTCACTTGTAGCACCAAAAGGCATTTCAAATGGAAAAAACTATACATTTGGGAAAAAATTGACATGCACAAACTCACTAAAGGAAGCGCGCGCACAGTGCGCGGGCCAACAAAGCTCGTAGAGTGTATAATGTGCCAAATGTGCGACTGTGTATGATAAAATCCATGCACTCCTGTGAACGGAACATTTGTGGCTCTTCTCATCCCCCAAACCACTTATGGACAAACTCCCAACCTGATTTGACCTCCAAATCTGAGCGAAATCCAAATGGGGGGTGGGTCAACGCTAAAAGGGTGCCCTAAAGGGCCCCTTGTTCACACTATGAACCAGTTGAATTTTTCCTTGAAGAAATGTTATAAATGGAGGCCATGGGTTCACTAAGAAACCAAGATCTTCATAGTGTTGTTATGTTTCTTCAATCCTCCTTTGAGAAACCTCTTTTCTCCTTGGACTATTCAAACACTATTGCAATAGGCCATTCAACTCACCTCTTGAGGGAATAGGCATTGATTTTCTTCATCATTTTCCATTTTCCTCCCATTGTAAGAAGAGCTCTCCATTAGGGAACTCAATATCCCTCCCAAGGAGGAAGAGGGGACCCATAATTCCTCATTTTTCTCTATGGTGTTTTTCCAACTAATATAGTTATCCATTGGTGGCATAATCTTGGTCATTTGTTGATTCTTTATGGTTCTAAGTTTCTTATGCATTCTAGTTTTTATTTCCTTAATTTTTTTAGTTTGTTTATTTGTTTATTACATGTGTTTGTCTTGTTTAATCCACTCACTAACCTCTGTCTTGTCTAGCAGTCCCAACTAGGCATGCAAGTGCCATTGTTTTGCTCACCCAAGTGATGAAATGGGCAAAACAATGAGTAAAAAAAAGTTGGTTGTATCCTTGTCGACAACACAGGTTGAATACATGACCGCCTCTCATGGAATAAAAAAAGAAGTATGGCTACTTTGACTGTGTTTAGGGATTGGTTTGAGCAGAAAAATATGAAGATAAATTGCAATAGTCAAAGAACAATATTTCTGGAAAAGAATCGAGCTTACCAGTCCAGGACGAAGCATATTGATGTGCAATACCATTTCGTGAGAGACATGGTGAAAATAAACAAGGTGTTTCTAGAGAAATTAGACATGTTGGAAAACATAGCAGACTCTTTGACCAAGTCTATGAGTGTTGTGAAGTTCTCTTGGTTTAGAGAGGAAAAGGAAATTGCTACCCTGGATCAGTGAACATATGTTCAGGTTCTCCTATATCAACAAAGAAAACACCATGTGGGAGAATTTTGGGTTGTTATACTCTTTGCATTGAAAGGAAATTCATCTAGGTTGCATTTTGATCTATTAAAGTTATTATTATTTCTGTTCAAAGTTAAAGTTATAAGTTGACCTTAGTCGAAGTTTTAGATTAATTGAGGTTGATATTTTAGAGTTTAATTGAATAATATCATCTAACTCAGATTTATGTCAAGAAATCATATTCTCTTAATACATGGAACATGTTGGAGAGAATACTTGTTATCTTTAGTGAAGGAGACTCAAAAGAAAAACAACAACACTCATTCTTGAATATAAGACTCCAGGTTCTAGGTTTGATTGATTAAATTGATTAGTCTCCAATTTGAACATATCAAGTTTGATAATTGCTACATTACAAGTAAACACTATAGTAGTGACAAGAATCTTTGAAAGGTCATATTACTTCTAGATACAATGATTACTTGGTAGCATGTTAGTTCTATTGATATAAATTCTTATTGTTCTTGTTTGCAAAATGAACTAACATATCCTCTAGGATATATTTATTGTTTTTCTTCCAAGAAAGTCACAACTGATAGCTCTGAGAAGGAGCTATTGTGACGATTGTTCTCATTTTTATTATTATTATAAGAGTGTTACTCTTTTCTATTGTTTTCCCTTGTTGTTGGTCTTGTTCTAGGAAGGTCACATGTGATAACTTTGAGGGGAGCTATAGTGATGGTTGCAGGAGGAAGCATATTAGATGGTTTGTAGTTTGAGACATGGAGAATACTTTCCAGATAAGAATTTTTATACACGATCATATACATCCATGCAAAGAAGAAAAAGGGGATGAAGTTAAAACCTTCTGGAAAGAAGGATACCTTTTCGAGATACATAGTATCTCTTATGAACATTGATTTTAAGGAGAATAAGGATCCTCTAGTTCAGTTGATTACTCCTCACATCATCAGGAAGAGTTAATAGAGCTAGAAGGGCCTACCCAAAATCGTTGTAGTAACCAGGAAGAGACCAACATGGTCCCATGATAATTTATAGGATGAAAAAGGGATACAGATATATGGCATTGATAAGCCATATCATGAGGAGAATATGGCTCCACCAGTGGTAAGGAAGGAGGCCCAACCAAGTACTAGCTTAGAAGGAGCTAGAGTTCAAAGGAATTCAACCATCATAATCTAGTAGGGAGGAGAAAACTCCCTTGGATTGTTCATAGGATATTGGACTTCAAAGGAGATCATTGCATACAGAGGGAGAATATGGCTCCGAAGATTATATAGACTCAGAGGTAGTCAAGATTCAAAGGAAGCATGGAAACTCAGAGTGAGCCTGATCTCAGAGAGAGTCAATCGCTTAGAGAATTTCATTTAGAAATAATTCCTCCTTAGATTCAGATGGAAGAGAGAGACATATTCCATTCATTAAGGAGGCTAGATATAATCTTCGGAGGATTTGAGGAGATATGAAATATCCTGGGAAGATTCCCTTGTTCCAGTGACTAAGGAAAAATCTAGTCAGAAGGACTAGGATATGGATCTTACGTTGTTTCTGGGACTAGAAGGGAAGTTAGTGGTGACTTCCAATTTGATATACAAGTTCAAGCATGTTGCAGATAACAATATAGAGATGTACAATGCTTGGTTTGTGGCCAAACAATTCTCCCAACAATAGGGGGAATATTATGATGAGACACTTGCTCTGGTATACAAAAGAAGTGTACATAGAGCAACCACAATATACATGAGAAGGAGTCTCATCTCCACATATTGAAGAAGGCTTTGTATGGGCCTAAGCAGGAACCTAGGACATGGTATGGTAGAATTGATAGTTTCCTAATGAGCTTGGGATTTATTGGGAGTAAATAAGATTTCGGCCTTTACCACAATATTGTAGATGGTGGACTAGTGATATTATTGTTGTATGTGGATGACCTATTTCTAATAGGAGATGAGAATATCATCACTAAAAGTAAGAGGAATCTAGGTAAAAAATTTGAGATGAAAGACCTGAGTATGATGCATTATTTATTAGGTCTAGAGGTATGGTAGAGACTGAATGAGATTTTCCTTAACCAAGGAAAATATACTATAGATATTTTGAGGAGATTCAAAATGATGGATTGTAAATCCATGCCTACACTGATGCTGAGGAATATGAAGTTATTAAGTGATACATCCTTATAGAAAGTGGATTCCACCATGTATAGATAGATTATTGGTTTGTTTATGTATTTAATGAACACGAGGTCAGATATATGTTTTACAATGAACATAGTATTTTTCACCTTATTACAACAAAACATATGATGAGGTACCTAAAAGGTAAAGTTGATTATGGACTCATATATGTTTTAGATCATGAGATAATCCTACAAGGCTTTACTGATTCAGATTGGGTCGGTAGTGTCACGGAGATGAAGAGTACATATGGATGTTGCTTCAGTTTGGGATGAGCTATGTTCTCATGGTTTAGAAGGAAGCATACTAGTGTGGAACTCATTATGGTTGAGGTAGAGTATATAGAAGCATGGTCAACTAACAGTGAAGCAATGTGGCTTCAGAAGCTACTTGCAAGATTATTTGATCTCAAGTCAAAGGAGACTTGTATCTGGTGTGACAAGAGTTGTGTGAAGTTGTTAGAGAACCCAGTGTTTCATGAAAATTCCAAGCATATCGAGATCAGGTACCATTATGTCAAAGATATGGTATAGAAGGGAACAATGAAGCTCCAATATGTCTCTATAGATGAGCAGATAATTGACATGTTGACCAAGCCTTTGTCAAGAGTGAAGTTTGTGTACTTCGGGGACAAGTTTGGTGTTGTCCAGAAGGACTTCCCTAGTAAGAGGGAGTGATGAGTTACATATGTGATTCTAGGGAAGCAACATCAACATGTGGCAGTAGAAGTGGGTAGTCATTCAAGGGCACGTTACTGACTGTGGCACCAATCAGTATGACCTCATACAAGGTCAATAGATGTTGCGCCTTTGAGGCTGGCGATTTTCCCATAATTTCAAGATGGAGGGCCAACCTGTGTGGTTGGAGGTGTTTACTAGTCTTGGGATAGATAGGTAGTGTTTGTGCACTACATCGCCTAATAATTTCGATTATATGCCTAGTCACCGTGGACCGGTTGTCAGGTGTGCCAACCTGAGGTTACTAGTTCTGTATAAACTAGATGCCATATTTTGTGTGAGTTGAATAGTTACTATTTTTGTATGAACTAGATGCCACATTCTATGTGAGATAGCGAGTTACTATTTATGTATGAACTGGATGCCATATTTTGAGTGAGTTGGAGAGTTACTAGTTCTGTATGAACTACATTCCAGATTCTATGTGAGTTGGTGAGTTACTAGTTTTGTATGAACTAGATGCCAGATTTTGTGTGAGCTAGCGAGTTGCCTAGTTATGTATGAAATAGATGAAGCCCCGTGATGACATAAATCTGAGAAGGATGATGAGACCCCAGTTTCATGAATATGACATGACCTTTAGATAGTCTATGTGTGTGACTATGATAGAGCATGTATGGCTATGATGGTGATACTTATGACATGATCTATTTGATCATGAGATAACATGTGTGTCTATGATGGTGATACTTGTGACATGATTTGTTTGATCATGAGATAGCATGTGTGGCTATGGTGATGATACGTGTAGAATGGTTTGCAATACCATGTGAGTCTTTGCCATTCCATGTGAGATGGATGGATGTGTTTGAGACCATTACATAAAGAACATCTCAGTTAATACCTCCCTAGCTAAGAGGGAGTTTTGATGTTTTGGTAGCTTTGAGAAGTATTAACCTCCAAGTGTAACATTTGTAATTAGAATAGAATATTATGGAAGTAAAAGAACAATTAAACAGATGTGGAATTACCCTAGAAGAGAAGTTGGCCCAAGGAGAATAATAATAAAGAAATAGAAAACCCCAGAAAGAGAAGTCGGCCCCACCTGGAAAGGTCACCTGACATACTAGTACTAATAAAGGCAGGAATTGGCTCATTTGACACACACTCACTCAAAAAAAGGAGGGTGCAAGTATGAGTATCAATAGCTTCACTAGATGTCATTCCATTAGAAGGAGGTGCAAGTCTGGAGAGGGTGGTGTAATAGTTGTCGTGGTGTAATCTCAGTCTTTCTAGTATCTCTCTTGTGTGCTTCTCTTGGTAAAGATATGATTTTATTAGTAGAGGTACGTTCTCTTGTTGTTGTGTTACTGCTGTAGTAGTGGTATTTCTGGTTAGGGTTTATCTGTTGGTTTTAGCATGGACTTTCTGGAATCATTCTATCTAAGAAAAGGTTATTATGGTTGGGGAAGGCATATGTGGATGCCTATGGTTGGGTGACAATGATTTGAAATTGTATATGGTTAAACGAGCATACAAAACATTTAACTGATGGAAATTCAGAGGTTGAAGTGATCAATTTGGAAGTTGAAGGTCTAAGTGGTCAATCGGGAAGTCGAAAGGTCAATCGACTGAAGACCGACTGAAGGTTGATTAGATAGTTGATTGGTAACCAGCTATAAAAAAATCCCAATATTTGTGGGATTGCATCCAATCATTTGCATGGATCTATAACCATTTTGGGTGATATGATTTAGGGTTTTTCATGCTATAAATTCTATAAATAAGTCATCTTGTAATTGTAATAAGTTGATATTTGCATAGGTGTTACTTCTCATGTATATGCAAGCTGAATTGGTTGTAGGCTTGTTATTGTGTAAATGAAGAGAGTATGATGTTGATTGTGTCTTAGGTGTAGACCAAGGTTAGTCATGCAACTCTTTATTCTATGAATGAATAAGGCAACGAAAGAGAAATACACTCAAGGAATGTTGGTTTTCTTGGTTAAAGGTTTCCAGGGTAAAATATCTTTGTATTGTGTGTGTTTGTCATTTATTTTATACTTTGAATATATCTTCTCTTTCTTGGTTTGTTTACTGTGAGGATTAGTTTTTCCAAATAGTTTTACCATAAAATAACTTAGTACATTCACTACATAGGATAAGTTAGGATCAATATTACAGAAGTAAACAATGCTACCAATAAATTGGCAATACGATGTAGCATTCACATTTTTAATTGGTTCATCATTTCTCAAGTTAGCACAATTATCCATGAGCATAGAAATAGGTTTGCAACCTTCCATTATGAACTTCTTCAAAATATCCATATAATACTTGGCTTGAGTCAAAATTAGATAATATTTATCCTACCACACCTCCAAACCAAGAAACTAATGAAGAGGGCTCAAATCCATCATTTCAAGTTCCTAACATAACTCATTCTTCAACCAATGAAATAATTCATCATCATTCCCTATTATAATGATATCATAACAAAAAAACAAAGCCTCATCCAATGTATTGGTTTCAAAATTAACCAAGCTACTCATCAACAAAGAAAAAATAGATTCATACCTTTTATTTGGGATTCTAGAACATGTAGATGTTCTAAGAGGAGACATTTTTGTCCTAAATCAAGTTCTAAACTTAAACCATCTACCATTTTATTTATCCATATTGGTATCTCCCTAGATGATTCATGATGATACTAGAGGTCTCCACCACTCACATCATCTTATTCTTCTAGTTTGATGTCACTAATAACCATATCATCAATGTCTTTTGTAACTAACTTATCATCGAATTCTTTCATGGTTGGATACACTTTCTCACCAAGAGTGTTAGATGTCATTTTGAAACCCAATTAATAAAAAATAACATATCTACTTAATATAGTTATTCTTTCACTAGGAAGAAATATACTATACACTTTGAACTCATCACTATATCTAAAAAGCATGCCTCTTTTTCTAGCATCTTGAAGATTTGTTATCTTCTTAGAAGGCATGTAAGAATATGTCGGTGAACCAAACACTCTAAAATTATCAAAAGAAGGTTTTACCCTAGAAAATGCCTTCTCATGTGTAACATCCCTTAAGGAAATATGAGAACACATGTTCAATATGTGCACAACAATATTGCATGATTCTACCTAAAGAAAACGGGGAATACCAAACTTCTCCAACATGGACCATGGAGTTTCAACAATCCTCATGTTATTCCTCTATGCATGCCCATTATATTGAGGAGTACATGCAACATATACACCTCCTTTTCTCACATTAAACAATGGAATAACTCTTTACCATTTTATGTACCTTCCTGAGGTTTTCAAGATTCAAGTGAATAGATCTTTTATGCGACAACACCATGAGTGTTCCATCATTATGAAATACTGCTCTTTGATCAATGATACCTACAATCAATCCATACAAGCCACCATATATGATGCCTTTGCAAATCAATCTTGATCTTCCATATTTACAATCTTGGATTGTACAACTACCTTTGTTGAACTCAACCTTCATGTTCTGATCAAAAACAAAACTCATTGAAAAGAAATTCTTTGTTAGCCTAGGAACATACAAAACATTATTAATCAATGTTATACCTCCACTTGGAATTCAAACAAGAATAATTCCTACTCCTTTCACCTTAGGAGATCAGTTATCACCCAAAAATACTAAATCTCCAAAACTACTCTTCTTAATCTCTACAAATATATTTTTATCATGAGACATATGCCTACTTACACCAGAGTCAATATACCAAACATATTTGTGAGAAGTATTTGTAGAAAGAGAAAATAATAATGAGAAATTTTATATTTGATTAGAAAACTCATGAACTCCATCAACAAGATTACCTTGGTGGAATTGATACTTACCATGTTGTTAAACATGCCCTTTTCCACTGTCTAGTTTCTTCTTAGGAGAATATTTTTCAATATTCTCTTTCTCATTATAGTTGAAAATTTTTACTCTGGACATGGAATTTATCTTAGATGAAGAATCTACACCACCATTCAATGTATGACATGGGTGTTTTTATTCTTTATTTATTTTCCACTTTTGAATGAATTTATTAGTCTTTCACTATAATGCAACATCATCTGAATCCCTCTGATTCTCTTCTTTCTTCTACATCTCTTCAGACTATAAGATCTCATAGAAATTCTCAAATGAAGGTACAATGTCTCTATCAACAACACTACTAACAAAAGTCTCGTAATCATTAGAGAATTCATTTAGGGTTATGGATACTGTCTCCTGATTTGAGATGTTATCTCTTGCATCATACAAATGGTGTCTCATCTCTTTGATTCTATCAATGTATGAAGATACACTCTCTCCCTCTACCATCATGCATGCATTCAACTTGTTTTTTAGTAGTATCCTTCTTGACATGTTCGAAGATTCATACAAGAAATTTAAATTGTCCCGCAAATATTTAGTTGTATTGCAACATATTTTATGCACAACCAAATATGATCTTAGATTGACTGAGATGATTATATGAGTTTGTATATCCTTCTTATTCTACTCAGCCTATTTAAAGGGATTTTTTTGTTTTGGTTATGATTCGTGAACTAGAGAATAAAGATCTCATTTAGTGAGGATGAGTTGCATCAAAGATTTCCAAGACAAATAATTAGAGGTACCTTTGCGATTTTCAAAATCACTAAGTTTAAAACTATCCATGTCAGAGATTGGAATGCAACAATTTAAACTCTCAAGGAGAACACCAATAATTCTATCACACATTCATTTTTATTTTTATTTTCACATAAAAGTAAAACAAGCTCACATGCATTTTCATTTTGCATAAAAAATAAATATGTACCAACCACAAAGTCAAAGCATAAAAAAGGTGAATAACCCAACCTATATGGGTTGTGTCGCTTGTCAACTAGACACCAATCTTCCATCATATCACCAGTCACAACCAAACTTACATCATATCACCAACCAATTATTAGTGTACATAAGAGTTTGTACAATAGAGTTTTTTATTTTTTTTAATTTAAATTTAAAAAATACTTTATACAATGAATAGCCTGTACATTGCATTCCTCTGCACTAACCTTAGCATTGTCTCCAACGATTAATTAAATCACACAGTTCTCATAATTTTGTTCCATTTTTTCTCTTCTTCTTCAAATGATTGACTGTAATACTATGATAGGAAACTTTTATGTATAGAGTTTCTCTCTCATGGTTTCTTCCCCAATCCTTTTAAGGATGGACTCTCAAAAAAACTACACAACTGTAACAGATTTATTGCAAAAGAATTGAAAAAAAAACATAATGATTGATAGGAACACAAACATAAGACACATGAACACACTAAATTGTTTATTTCATTAAGCTCAAACTGAATTTATACCTAGAATTCTTTGACTAAAGATAAATACACTATTCCATCGAGAATTTAAGCCAATAACAACTCAACTCTACATTTCAATTTAGAATAAAAAATTGTTGAAAAAAATATTTCATATCCAACTAAGTCAATAAATTCCACAATAATAAACAATACACATTTCCATAGATAATAAAAACAATCATTAAACACACCAATAAAAATTATTAAAAATTAATAAATCCTACCACTAGATTTACATTTCTTTACACTAAGAGATTCATTTCTGTCCACATCTATTTAAATTATCAAAAACACTCATTAGACACACTAATAACAATTATTAAAAATTAATAAATCCTACCACTAGATTCACATTTTCTAGCACTAAGAGATTCATTTCTATCCACATCTATTCAAATTTGGATAAGTAATCTCTAAAGAATTCCCCTTTCATATACGCATTATGTCCAACACTACGAGAGGGACTACTCACGCCTTTTTCTTTTGGATTGTAAACATATGGCAAAGATTTTCCATATGAGTATGGATGATTAGGGACAATAAATATATTATTTTAAGATATCGTGTAAACGATAATAAATACATTATTTGAAGATTTCTTGTAAACGATGGGAATGATTATGATGTTAACGTGAAAACAATCATTATGATGTTAACGTGAAAGACTTCTTTGGTTTTCAAACAACCCAATCTTCGTTTGAGTCATTACATAAATTCATATTCCTTTTTTTAATTAGTAATTGGGAAAAATGAACTCTCATTACTTTATTTTGATTCTCTAAATGGTCAAATAGATAAGGTGAAGAATGAGGTGAATTTGGGAGAAATATTGGACAAGGTTTGGAAGAATGAATCTAAATTCATCTTGTAGTGTAATTTATTTAATATTTCAAGTTTGAACATATAATTGATATAATTTTGTAATTTAGGTTCAAATGAATGCATTAATGTGACACATCTTTGGGATTTCTTTTTAGATATGATGGAAGCTATATTTTTTTACATAATTTTTTTTTACTCGAAAGGTATGCATTTTTTTTTTTTGGACATAATTTTTTTTTACTCGAAAGGTATGCATTTTTTTTTTTTTTTGGATATAGTTGAACATTAGGCTTAAGTTAATGATTTAAAGGTGAATTTCGATATAAGTGATTTAAAGAAATTATGATTGTAGTTGGGCTTCCTTTGGGTCGGTGGAGAAGGGGTTGGTGATCAATGTAATTATTTAAGAATACCCAATAAAAGAGTGAACACAAATCCAAGTATTTATGTAACATTATGTTGGAATACTGAGGGGTGAATCAATATGAACACTTTTACCACTTTTAAACACTATATATATATATTAACTTTATCAACAATATATCATCAATGTATAATGAGCATATAAGCATAATCAACATCACATCAATATGACATCAAATATACAGTACACCAGAATTTACGTGGAAACCCAAATGGGAGAAAACCATGAAATGATTTCTTATATATCAAATAATACATTCATTGGAAGCACCAACTTCCCAATTCTACAGCTGCCACTCGAAGGAGGCTACGTCCCCCTATTTACAGCTCCAACCTGAAGGAAGCTCCAACTCCCTATGTTGTCCACCACCAACCATAAGGAGGCTACAACCTCTTTTCCTTGCCCCTTCATGCTGCCCTAAAATATAAGTTTAGACCACCTTCCAATACCACAATCACTGTCACTTCCACTCTCACTGTCAACCTGTCACATCAACTTGTCACTGCCACTGATACTCAATCAAATCCTCTCACATAAATCATATACCAAGGACACCTCTCAACTAGATGTCCAACATCACCAATACATGCCTTGACCAAGCATATACCAAAACATCAACATGTACCCTACTAAGCATCAATTGTGTACCACAATCTGTACGAAAACACATCCATCAACCATGCACCAACACATGTACAGAAACAAGTTCATCAACTATGCACCAACACATATACCATGTACATCAACCATCAACCATGTACATCAATCATCACCTGTGTACCAACATATGCATCAATGTATAAACCAAAACCTCAATCATGCATCATAATCAACCAAGATCATATACCAAGTATATGCCTCAAGTATATTCCAATGTCACAAAGAGGTTCCTCTAACAATGAGCCATAGAAACCATATGCAATATACCAAGGATATGTCTCAAGCATAACACCAAAGCATGAACCTAAACCATATGAAAACATAAACCAAAAGGGGCCTCCAAGATATGCCTTAAGCATGTGTCATACCATCCATGAAACAAGTCTAATGAACTATCACATCAACCATGTGTCAAACCCTCACTGTTATGCATCCTCAACGTTTACCAATATCTTCAACAATACAACTCAACAACCAAACTGCCTCAAAGATTTACCACATGACATGCTTCACACATAGATATGCCCTAAACCATGTACTAAACAAGAACTAAAACTCTCAATATGTGCATCAAGAATAAACCATAATCTCCAAAATACCACCAAGACATGCCACCAATATGAGCCATAACATTACCAAGATATAACCCTAAAAAATTACAGAATGACATACATCATAACCTGTGACAACACTACTGCATAATCATACCTTGTTGCAACCCAAAACAAGCATATACTTTACTTTACCTCATCCTTTCTACCTTATATTCGCCAATAGATCAAGTGTTCACTAGATAGATATTCAATGAACTTGTGTGTGAGAATGAGAGACTCTTGATGTGTATTTATACTCTTCCATTTAACTATTTTTCAACCACTTTATGCTTAATTAATTTCTTGTTGTAACCACTTTACCCTTAATTAATTTCTTGTTACAACTATTTCAACCTTTAAATGTTTTACCCTTTAAAAGTTTTACCCTTTTTCCTAATTTTAGGGTAATAATTGTTTTACCCCTTTTCTTAATTTTAGGGTAATAATTGTTTTACCCCTTTTCCTAATTTTATGGTCATAATTGTTTTACCCTTTTTTTTTTTTTCTAATTTTAGGGTCATAACTGTTTTACCCTTTTTCCTAATTTTAGGGTCATAATTGTTTTACCCTTTTTTCTCATTTTAGATTCATAATTGTTTTACCCTTTTTCTTAATTTTACGGTCAACCTGTACTTTCTTGTTCCAACTACTTTAACCATAATTAGTAAACTCATAATTTCTTTGTTACAACTACTTCACCCATAATTAACCTCTTGTTGAGACCACTTTGACTAGCAAACTTCTTGAAGAATTTCTAGAGGCTTCTAGAGTAATCGACTTCTTATTGACCTTCCAGGAGATTCTAGATTATTCTCGAGGGTCCTCCAATATTTACAAAGCCATATCTCCTCAACTGTAAGGAGACACATGATGTACCACCTATCATAAAAAACAACATGATGTTTGCTATCTATCTATGAGTTTCTTATCTGCATCCACACTGTACTTCATGTCTTTATTCCTTGATCAACTGTGGGTTCCATGACCATACCTTTGTGGCTACATGTAGACTTCATCAAATGAACCCAACACATATGCTAACATCAACAACTCCATCAATGACAACTAATTATCCATCTATCTCAACCACATCTCTAGGGATTTTGAACTTCTCCAAGGCTTGACATCAATGAAAACCAATTGTCCAAACCAACTATCCAACAATCTCCCCCTTTGGCATTGATGGAAACAACTACATTGATGGCAACATTGATGAAAACACCCATGCTCCCCCTATGACCATTTCTCCTCATCAATGTTTCTCACTCTCCCCCTTTGACATTAATGACAAAGGGTCTCTCTCCTTGGAGATGCTCCCCTTGTATTCATGCATCTATTCTCTCTCTATGTTTCCATTCCTTTGTTCTTTCTCTTCACATATACCTTCTATGACAAATCCCTCTTTTTCGCTTCCATTGACATCATGGGAAAAACGAAAACTCCCCATGTTGATATGTCTCTGCCTGTCTATATTCGTCTAATCTTTCGTTATGGATCTCTTTCTATGATGATTTATTTTCCCTTGAATTGTATGCAAGATGTCATGTAAACCAATGTAGGGCTACATGTAAGTGTTTCTTTTCCTCTCTTCCATTGCTTGCTAGTTGTCCATTGATTATTTCTCTTCTAACACTCTGATATATATAACAATCATTCAAAATTTCTTGACTTCAAATGATCTGTCATGAAGATACATTTCAACAATGTCCCTTTGATGATATAACTTATGTTGAAGGTTTCTCTTTCCCTATTTTGTTGTTCCTTTCTTTGTTTTCCTTTCTGTGACCAACTAATTTCAATTGATTCCACTGATACACTGCTATGAATTTTCTCTAACTCGTGTTTTTTGTACCTGCTAATGAGCTCATAAATCCATCTCTATCCATATGTCTTAAGATATCCATAATTATGTTACTCAATTGTCTATAATGATGACCCATCTATCATGGTACTATCATGAAGGCTTCATAGCTGCAACTGAATCAAATGTGTCCACTGATGTAGTCTATATGCAAATTGAACTATACATGTCTGGAACAACCTAGAGTAAAGTTATCTATTACTGAAGGAATATAATAATAAACTTCTACCTATGTAACTCCAACTAATATATGCGTGGGAATAATACATCTCAACTGATCAATCTGTCATTTTGTACTTCTTCTATATGTATCTGCAAATAATTCAACATGCTCGAAAGATGGTTCTTTGATTTGTAGTAGCTACTGCACTGACTCACCTTATTCAATATTCATATTCACTAGGAGTATCCAAGCCCGATGAATCAGAAAAATACCCACTCTCATGCGAAGTAATCTCCCACTTCATCTATAGACTCATCATCTTTCTAAACTCTAACTTTTTCTCTTTTGCATGTGGATTGATATTGCACTACAATTCCTGAAAGTACAATCTCTTGTCCATATTCCTTATTCACTTGTTCTTCTTTTATTTCTCTCATTACTACAAATCCTATGATCTGTGGGACATGTTATTTATTCACCTGTTCTTCTTGTTTTTTATTTCTTCTCCTAAACTTCCTGTATCTATCATCTTCATTTTTTACTGTAGATTTTTCTTGATCACATACTATTTCCAATCCCGAGAGTATGAATTGTGGGTGTCCTTCATTCATATGATCTTCATTTATTTGTTTGTGTTTTATTTTCCAAACTTTATTATATCTGATAGAAGTATCGATCAAACTTCTACAATCATGAACTATGTTACTATAATTGTGGAATTTGTAACAGTCAATGTTATGTGGGGCCACATAATCATTTCTTGCTTGAACATTTATTCCATAAGCCATGGAATCTGCAATTTTATGTCCAAATATAGTACAATAAAAAAAATGATCATAAAATTAAATTACATACCTAGGAGTGAATGATCTTCTTTGTGGTGCAATCCTTCTGAGTTATTTTCTTGGTTGATCATGATCATGATTGAAGCTTGTTTGAATGTGGAGAATATTCCTGGATATGTATCTCTATCATTTTTATTTGATTATGGTTGACCATGATTCCTTCCTTTGACCACTTCTACATAACTCTTACGCTTTTCCTCATTCTTCTTTTTTGGAAACTTGGAATCCTTCTCTTCAACATTTTCTACAGACGATGTGGATGATTTTGTCTCTTCAACATTATTGCCGAGCTTGATGATTTTGGCTCTCAACGTAACAAGTTCTTCAAGCTTCTCAACCTCTTCTTCTTTATTCATCATCTAACTCTTCATGAATTTTTTGGTTCTCTCTACTTCTTCAAGTTGGATATTCAAGAAGATGATTTCCATTTCAAGTGTTCTAATTTCTTCTTAGAGAAATTATGCTTCAAGTTGATTTAGGTCCTTTATTCTTTCCTTCATATGATCTGTCCAAATATTTTCTCTTTTCTCTTCTTTCTTTCTTTCTTCTTCCAAGCACTGCTTCTCTTCCATTGCTTCCTTTCCTAGTGCTGATATCTCGGCTTCCAAACACTTATTTTCTTCCATCTGACCTTTGTATGTTTCTTCACTCTTTCTGGCTTCTTCTAACTAAGATTTTAGTTTCACGATGACCTATTGGGATTCTTTTGAACCTTTTTGAGAATTCTTCTTGACTAAATTTTCCTCAAGAGACTTGTTCTTATTCCTTTCTTTTGTCAATTTTTCTAAAGCACTAATCAAATCTACTTCGAGGTCTACTACGCCTTCTTCACAATCTTCTTCTTTTGAATCTATCTGACATGATGGACATCTT
This sequence comes from Picea engelmannii, assembly GCA_009831015.1. Lineage (NCBI taxonomy): Eukaryota > Viridiplantae > Streptophyta > Pinopsida > Pinales > Pinaceae > Picea > Picea engelmannii. The sequence goes on along the minus strand of ML777897.1, from coordinate 558,066 downwards.
TCTTCTAGTTCAGTTCTTGCATCTTCTTCAGCATTCTTTGGCTTTGTTATGAGAGATTCCTTAAAGTAGAGTTTATGTAACTTATCCCAAGTTTATTTAGTTGATGAACATTTTCCAAACTTTTCCCTTACCAGATCAGCTAATCCTTCCCAGATGAAATCCATTGCTATTTTGTTGTTTCTTTTCAATTCTTTCTTGGTAATTTTTTTATCTTCTTTGTAGTGGTGTATCCATTAACAAATTATTACAAAACATCATATCCATGTGCCTTTCAAAAAAAAATCATTTGGTTTCTCCACATCTCATACTACAAACCATTCTCACCATGGAACTTTTGTATTCCAATTCTATACAAACTATTTCTCTCCATGATCTTCCTTGCAGTGGTTAACTTGTTTTATTGAAGGACATGCTCTAATTCCAATTGTTGGAATACCGAGGGGTGGGTCAATGTGTATGAGCACTTTTACCACTTTTAACCACAATATATATATTTTAAATTTATTATCAATATATCATCAATGTATCATGAACATATAAACATAAGAAGCATCACATCAACAACACATCAAACACATAGTACACTGGAATTTACGTGGAAACCCAAATGGGAGAAAACTACATATTTATTTCTCATATATCAAATAATAAATTCAATGGAAGAACCAACTTCCTAATTCTCTAGCTGCAACTGGAAGGAGGCTACAACCCCCTATTTACATGCTCCAACCTAGAGGAAGCTCCAATTCCTTGTGTTCTTTGACACCAACCAGAAGGAGGCTAAAACCCCCTTTCCTTACCTCATCCTACCACCATAAAATATAGGTGTAGACCAACTGTCACTACCACAATCACTGCCACTATCACTGTCACTATCACTGTCGTTGTAACTTCCCCTGTGAGTGTGAACCTGTCATTGACCAACCTGTCCAACCTGTCATTGTCACTTATACTCAACCAGATCCTCTCACATGGATCATATGCCAAGGACACATCTCAACTAGATTTCCAACATCACCAACAAATGCCTCAACCAAGCATTTCCAAACTATCAACCTATACCCTATCAAGCATCAACCATGCACCACAACCTATATGAAAACAAATGCATCAACCATGCACCAACACCTGTACAACAACAAGTGCATCAAACATGCACAAACACCTGTACCATGTACCTCAACTATCAACCATGTACATCAACCATCAACCATGTACATCAATCATCAAATTTGTACCAACATATGCATCAATGTATACACCAAAACCTCAAGCATGCATCATAATAAAAAAATATCATATACCAAGTATATTCCTCAAGCACATTCCAATATCTAAAATATGTTCCTCTAACAATGAACCATAAAAACCATATACAATGTACCTGTTGATTATTTGGGTTGGTTGTCATTGATGTCAACCCTTGAAGAAAGTTCGGTAGCACAAAGGTTTGGGTAATGAACCCAAGATTGTTTGATGGATAATGGTATGAGTTTTGATATGTTTGTATGTAATACTATTCCATATGGATAGTACATGTCATTCCATTTCCAATGGTATTTGGAAAATCACATAACTCCTCACGGTTAGAGAGTTATGGTCATGTGAAGTTGGAGAAAGGTTTCGGTAATGGACCCAAGTTTGTTTGATGGATAATGGTATGAGTTTTGATATATTTGCAGGTAATAATATTATATATGGATATTACATGTCATGCCATTTCCAGTGGTATGTGTAATGTCACATAAATCCTCACGGTTAGAGAGTTATGGCCATGTGAAGTTGGAGAACCCTCATGAGTCATCTAGAAGGCCCTAAAGGTCAAAGTAGTCAATTTGGTTTAAGATATTTTAGAAGGTAAATAATAAAGTGAAGTGATGAGTGTACTATAAGTCAAAGTGAATACAAAATAAATTATTTAAATAACAAATTTAATGGAGAAATTACTAAGCGGACAAGTGGTTAGAAGTGGGGTAACCCTAAAATAAGGAAAGTGGGTTAAGATGGTTAAAAGGTCCCCCTAAGGAAGCTACATGAAAGTATAAATAAAAGGAAAGGGTCTCTCATTTTAATCACACTTGATCATATTGAATATATACAAGTGACTGAGGTAACCAAAGGATATCTAAGATGGATTTTAGAGGGAAGGTGAAGTAAAAAAGGTTGAAATTCAAGGGAGGATAAATTATTTTGATGATGCTTTCTAAGGTATGTTATTTACAGTTCATCTCACCATTTTCTCAATAACATTTCTTCTAGAATGATTCAGACCGTGAAATTGGGAGGCCATTGAGGAAACATATCCATGTATCTTTGATAAAAAAATCATCTTGTGTGTCATTGTGTTTTTGGAGTCACACGCCATGGAAAATAGGGTTTGTGGCTAGTCCTAAAAATAGTTTAAAACAAGTGTTTCAGGTAAAAACGTCATAATGTCTTCATAAGAGATCCAAATTCAATAAGACCAAATGTATTGGTTAGAGTACAAACTGTAGTATTATATTTACCATTTTCATATCCATACAAAAAATATTCCATGCGGGGCATGCTCTACAAGTTTTCTCTCTAGAATAAGACAAAATTCAACAAGGTATGCCATTTTTGCTATAAATCATTTTCTAAGAGGTTCCAAGTAGTGAAATTTGGAGGAATTGCATAAAAGACACTAAATAACATTATGTACCATTTTTAGATCTTGATTCATTATAGGTACATAGTTATGATTATTTCAAGTTAGGGTTTTTGACTAATCCAAAATTAGTCAGGGGAGACTAAAGTAAAGTTTGATGAAAATGCTAGTCTCTTGTTGTTAAAGTTAAGGAAGGTTTGCATGTATGTGATCATATAAACTAGGTCTATTACAGAGTTACAAATCAGATTTGGATGATGAAATTTATGAGGGCTTTTGGTTGAGGTACATGTTGGGTACATGGTTGAGACAAGTAGTTGATGAGTTGGCACATACATGAGGTGTATAGTTGATGATGTTGGGTCATCTTGATGAGTCATAGTTTATTTGTATTTGATGCTTGATTGGTACATATTTGGTGCATGTTTGATGCACTCGTTGATGGTACAAGTTGAGGTACAGGTTGGTGCATGGTTGACACACTTTTTTATGGTACAGGTTGATTACAGGTTGTTTGGTAAAGGTTCATGCATGGTTGATGCACTTTGTTATGGTACAGGTTGATCATAGGTTGATTGGTACAGGTTGTTACAATGGTATATCTCACAGTGATAGTGTGACAGTGGTTCTATCATTCTACTTTTACATCAAGGCGGTTGGATGGGGTAAGGATAGGTGGTTGTAGACACTTTCCAGTTGTAGTCGGAGAACATAGGGGGTTGTGGCCTCCTTCTGGTTGTAGCCAAAGAATTGGGGAGTTTGAGCTTCCCTTAGGTTTTAGCCTAAGAAACTAGGGGGTTGGATCCTCCTCCCAGTTGTAGCTGGAAAACAGAGGAAGTTGGTGCTTCTAATGAATGTAATTCTTCAAGGCATATAATAAAACGTGTTATGTGGTTTTCTCCTGCTTTGGGTTTCCACATAAAAACACTGGTGTACCATGTATGTGTATTATTGTTCATTTGTTCGTTGTTTATTTAATCTGCAATTATTGGATGATAATTCTACATTGATATAACACTTGCAGTTTATGGTGAAAAAAGATTAAATTGGTCTATTACTGATTCAACCCCCCCTCTCAGTAATCCAACAATTGGTATCAGAGTAGGTTCCTTCAGAAATTAGTTTAACCATTGAAAGGTAGATCATGGAGAGAAACAACATGTATAAAAATCGAATACCATAGTTTGATGGATAGAAGTATGCATTTTGGAGCAGAAGGATGAAAACATATATACATGCATTGAGATTTGAAATTTGGAAATCAATTATAGATGGATAAAAAGAACCATTAGTTTCATTGAAAAATGAAAGAGAAATAAAACTCGGTCAAAATAATTCCAAAGCCACAAATGAACTTCTGAATGGTCTTTGTGAATTGGTATTCACCAAAGTTATACATTGTAAATTTGCTAAAGCGATTTGGGACAAACTCCAAAATATTTATGAAGGAGATTCAAAAGTCAAAGCAACAAAGCTTCAAACTTACAGAGGTTAGTTTGAGCAACTAAAGATGAAGGAAGATGAGAATATTGAAGCTTATTTCTTATGAGTCGATGAATCAGTAAATACAATCATAGGATTGGGAGAATAATTCAAAGACTCTATAATTGTTCAAAAGGTACTAAGATCTCTTCCTATGATATTTGACCCTAAGATATCAACACTAGAATAAAGAGAAGATCTAGACTCAATAATCATGGACAAATTACATGAAATCTTAACAGCATATGAAATGAGAATTGAACAGGAAAATCCAAATATAAAATAAGCAAATTTCAAAGCATCCAATAGGTCAAAGAAAAAGGGAAAGAAAAAGGAAAAAGAACATAGCAACAACAGTGACATCTCAGAAGATGATGAAGAAGTGGCCAACTTCGCCAGAAGATTGAACAAGGAAACCAACAATAGATATAGATGTAAGTTTCCTTTGATTTGTTTTAATTGTGTTGGTATTGGTCATTTTTCTAACAAATGTCCTCATAAGAAAAATAAGAGGAATGTTGAATATTACTCAAATAGAAAAAAAACATATAAAGGCAAAGGAACCACAAAGAAAGTTTTCAAGAAACTCTTATGCACCAAAGAAGACATATCATCATCAAATGAAGATCAAGTCAATGACAGTGAGATAGAAAGAGTTATATTCATGGCAGTAGAACACTCTGACAAAGAAGACACCGAAGAAAAATATGAAGAGGCTAAAAAAGAATATGAAGAGGCAAAATTTGACTACCGATAAGAATTTTTGTGTGCCATAGAAGTTATAAGAAGAGAAAAGAGGAAAAAATAGAAGCTACAAGCAGAACTAGACAAGAAAGAAGACACTCAGGAATAAGAAAAAATGATCACAAATTTGAAGGTTCAAATAGAAGAAGATAAAATAATTGAAGAAGCAGTCAAATAATAACTAGAAGAAAGAGATAGGATCATTGAAGAATTAGAAGCAGAGATTGTCACATTAAGAAAGGATATTCAAAGGAAAAATATGCAGAACAACTCAAAAGTTTTGGATGACATTATAAATAGTCAAAAACCTCATCATGACAAGTCCAAACTTGGATACAATCAGACTGCAAGATACCAGATATATAAAATATTCAGAACAGAAATGAAATGCTAGAAATGATAGAATAACAGTAAAATATCCAGCATAATCTTCACAATACACAGAAATGATATACGAAATAGCAACAGAAATAAGACTTTGATTCAGATAGCAATGTTCACAGGCCTCTTCGAGGGGGCAACCTCCAGTCGAGCAACGTTCTGTTACAATAATCGCCAAGCTAGGGTTTTCATACCCTCGACCCTTATTTATACTAAATGTGTCTATTAAGAGAAGCATCTAGAGGAAGATCCTTCTAGAAGCAGAAGCTTCTATTAGGTCTTCTTACATCCGCCTTATTTTATTTTATTGAAAGGTCTTATTAATATTGACCTTTATTACATTCGAATACATTGATCTACCTATGTGCGGGTTAGGAACTTAACATGTCCGCCCCCTTAAAAACAACCTTGTCCTCAAGACTTGAGATGTGGAAACTACTGCAGAATGGTAGATGGTTCCCAAGTGGCATCTGCTGGAGTCATATATTTCCACTGTACTAGCACTTCTTTGATGGTTCTCTGACGCAGGTGACTCTCCCGCTGGTCCAAAACTGCTTCTGGCTGTAGCCAAATGGATCCTTTTTCAGCTAACTCTGGAAGGTTGGTTTGAATTTGGCACCTGGTTCCAATCACCTTCTTCAAGCATGAAACATGAAAAATAGGATGTAGCTTCGACTGACAGGGCAGAGCTAACTGATATGCAACTTGTCCCACACGCTTGAGAACTGTGTATGGGCCATAAAATTTGGGTGCTAGCTTCTGACACTGCTTGGACTTGAGGGAAGTTTGCTTATATGGTTGCAGTCTCAGAAACACCTGATCCCCTTCAGAAAATTGACGTTCAGAGTGACCTTGATCTGCTTGCTGCTTCATTCTATTCTGGGCCATGACCAAGTTCTCTTTAAGGGTATGAAGGATATCCTCTCGGAATGTAAGTGTTTGTTCAACCGCCTAGACCTTCGAGGTACCCGATAAGTATGAGAGAACTGATGGTGGATTCTATCCATACACTTCTTCAAAAGGAGTCATGCGAGTGGTTGTATGGTATGTAGTGTTGTACCACCATTCGGCGAGGGGTAACCATTGAGCCCACTGGTGTTGTTTTTCAGAGGAAAATCACCTCAGATATGTTTCCAAACACTTGTTGACGACTTTTGTTTGACCATTTGTCTGGGGATGATAAGCTGAGCTGAGATGCAATTGTGTTCCTTGTAGCTTAAACAATTATTGCCAAAAATTACTTGTGAAAGTTGGGTCTCGATCAGAAACAATAGAGTTCGGCATGCCATGAAGCTTGAAGACCCGATCCATGAAAATTTGAGCCACCGTGGATGTAGTAAATGGGTGGTGAAGAGCACAAAAATGAGTATACTTGGAAAGGCGATCCACCACCACCATTATGACTGATTTATTCCCCGATTTGGGTAAGCCTGTAATAAAATCCATAGAGATATCCTTCCAAATAGCTGGGGGAATCCGAAGCGGTTGGAGGGTGCCTGGAGATTTGACTATTTCTCCCTTGTTGCATTGACATACCTCACATTCATCCACAAACTTATGGATTTCCTGTTTCATACCTTCCCAGAAAAAAGAACGTTTGACTCGGTCATATGTTTTGGTGAACCCTGAGTGCCCCGCTGTGGGTGTAGCATGAAGCTCAAAAAGTATCATGGATTTGAGCTTGGATTATTTACTTAAATACAAGAGGCCTTTGTATCGAAGCTCATCCTGGAGCCAGGAGTACCCTGGGGGAGCCTGAGCCTTGTTCTACAGTTGCTAGATCAGATGCAAACTTTTGGGGTCTTGAAGCCATTCCTAGTGCACAGCTTGCAGCCAATCAGGTACAATGAAGGAAAGAGAAAAAAGGGATCCTTCGTCTTCATATTTCTGGGACAGTGCATCCGCCACGACATTGTCTTTTCCCTTCTTGTAAATGATCTCATAATCATATCCAAAGAGCTTAGTGACCCATTTTTGTTGCTCCTGGGAGGAAATGCATTGTTCCAGAAAGTACTTGAGGCTTTGATGGTCGGTCTTAATTTGGAATCGTTGCCCCAAAAGGTAAGGACGCCATAATTCAGCGGCATGCAGAATCACCAACATTTATTTTTCATAAATTGGTTTGCCCAGATTCTTTTCAGACAGTTGTTTGCTATGGAAGGCCAAAGGTCGACCCTCTTGCATAAGGACAACGCCAATTCCTTTCCCTGAGGCATCCCATTCCAACACAAATGTCTTTGTGAAGTCAGGAAGGGCCAGAACCGGAGTGGTGCACATGGCCGTCTTCAAGGTTTGAAAAGCTTGAACAACTGCTGGGGTCCAAGTGAAAGAGTTCCTTTTGAGGAGAGCCATGAGCGGTGCTGCAATCTTTCCATAGTTCTTAACGAACTTGCGATAATACCCCATGAGGCCCAAAAATCCATGCAAGCTTTTGAGAGTCTTTGGGTGCGACCAGTATTGCATAGCTTCAATATTTTTCGGGTCCACCCTGACGCCATCCTTTACCACAAGATGACCCAAGTATTCTACTTCGGATGCACCAAAATCACATTTGGAATGTTTCAGGAAAAATTGGTGCTGAGAGAGTAGGCTAAGAACTTGATCCACATGAGTAAGATGGTCTGTCCATGTCTTGCTATATATGATAATATCATCAAAGAAAACTAAGATAAAATGACGGAGAAAAGGGCAGAAGACATGGTTCATGAGGCTCTGAAAGGTGGATGGGGTGTTACACAAACCAAAGGGCATGACCAAAAACTCGTAGTGGCCCTCATGAGTGAAAAAGGTCATCTTGGGAATGGCAGACTCTTTCATGCGTATCTGGTGATAGACCAAGCGAAGATCAAGTTTGGTGAAGAATTGGGTGCCACTCAATTCATCCAGGAGGTTATCAATGACAGGAATGGGAAATTTGTCTTTGATGGTGAGTTTGTTGAGAACACGAAAGTCAGGACACATTCTCCAAGAACCTTCTTTCTTTAGTACCATGATGACTGGAGAGGAGTAAGGGCTCGTACTAGGACGGATGACTCCAACAGTAAGGAGTTCCTGGACCATTTTTTCAATTTCATTCTTTTGTGCAAAGGGGTGGCGATATGGACGTATATTGGGGGGAAGGCTTCCTAGGACAAGGGGAATGGAATGATCATGGACACCGCGGGAAGGAGGGAGTCCTTGGGGAGTGGAAAATACTATTTGATGTTTAGAAAGGAGGGCTTGGAGCTCTTGGGGCACGGGTGGGATCTTGGTGGCTTGTATGGCGTGGAGTTGGGCTATGACACCTGAATGACCTTTTTTGAGCAATTTTTCCATGCGATGAGAACTGATGATTTCCGGAGAACCCGCAGTGGTGCCTTGAAATTTATGTTTGTGGGCTCCTTGGTCAAATTGCATGGTTAAGTTCTGAAAATCCATGAGAATGGGACCCAAGGTTCTTAGCCATTCGACACCCAACACAATGTCACAACTGCCCATGTCAATAGAAAACATATGGGATTTGAGGTTGTAGTCACCTATTTGGAGACGCACATTTTCACAGCGCCTGCCACATTTCATAGAACCACCATTGGCAATCATGATTTGGAAATTATTGACAACATGGATGTAGCAATGGGTTTTTTGGGCAATGCAGCGATGAATAAAATTGTGGGTGCTACCACTATCAACCAAGATGATGACCTTTCGGTGCTTGATGTAACCGATTAGCTTGAGGGTTTGGGGGGCAGAGAAGCCGGTGAGAGCATTGAGGGAAATGATTGGTTCCACTTCGGGAG
>ML777897.1:517183-530967 GCA_009831015.1 Picea engelmannii | reverse complement strand
AATTAGAAAATCAAATTATAATTTTACCAAAAATTAAGTTTTCCAATTCCAATAATAACTATTAGAAAGTCATAACTTCAATTAAAACTTTTTATAAATTATAAAATTGTTTTACAGATAGCAATTAAATACTTATGGATTTATAGGTAACAATTAATTAAAGGTAGCAATTAAATACTATTGTTTTATTTTTTAAGTCATTTTCCTAGTCTTTCATGGATTTATACTCTCTTTTATTCTCATTGCCAAATATTTATGGAAGGAAAAATGAAATCATCTCTTGAAATAATTTTTTATTAAAGTTGGTTTTATCACCTAGAATCAAGACGAATAAAGTGTCAATATTAGATCCAAAAGAGTGAATATAAAATCTAAAAATGTGAAAATGGAATTTTCAAAGAGTTCCAAAATGCTAATTGTAATTCTGAAAATGTTAACTTTGATCCAAAAATTTTGTGCTAAATATACACATATAATGGTGACCTAACTCAAATAGATTTGAACAAGGCACACCATTTGCAAGAATCAATTAATATATCTAGTTGGGAATACAACATTTTATTTATGTATCTACATGTGACATCTATTATCACTCCAAGAAACTCCTTAGGGTTGTAGGCTAAGGATGCTTGGTAACTTAAAAATAATGTGTAGGTATGATTGGAACAATGGGGTATTTAATGATCAATGTAATAGACAACTCATCATACATCTAAAGAAATAGTGCTTTCAGGAAACAATAATCATATACAGTAATTTGAAAGGAGGGGATGAAGAACACTAATCTTGATTGCCAAATACAGTTGAGTGTAGGGCTTATAACAAGATAGAAAGAAAATCCTTCACTTCAAATCTATGAGCTCAATAAAGAGATAACGGTCTTCATAAGCTAAGACAAACTGAAATGAAGTACAGAAATGGAAACATGGATATTTATAATATTGAAAACGAAAGGAGACTACAATTTTATTATATTATAAGAGTCTATACAGTAACAAAAAATGTATCCCAGTTTGAACCTTTGTCTCTTAGAAAAGATAGGCATTTATAGCCTTTTACAATCAGTTTTTAAGATCCTAAAAACTTGGATCTATATCTAAAAATAGCAATTCAAATTTAACTAAGAAACTTGATAACAAAGACTTAATGACTAGACTAGCATTCAAATTGTCTTCAATATCAAAATTCGACATCTGTATTCTTCAGCTTCTGGAATCTGTGGTGTCATGAAACATGGAAAAGGCACCTGTCTTGGCAGCTGGATTTCTTCGGTTGTTCATAGTCGATGCTTTAGGAGATCATTTTAGCTTGTGGTTCTAAAAAAATCCCACGAATCTCTGATGCAGAGTATTTTTCGATCAAGTTGTTAACCCTTTAATACTCTGGAACCTCTTTAAATCCTGTGAAAAATGGCTTGCTCCATCCTTAGCTTTCAAAAATGCTTTTTCTTCTTTCACCAGCTAACTCGCCTTATGATTCGCTGGTTAGCTGGTGAAAGCGTTGCCTTTCACCAGCTAACTGGTTATAAAATTGCCTTGCGCGCTGGTGAAAGCTCTGCCTTAGCCCAAAATGAAAATTCACCTCCAAAATTGTGGTTCCATAAAAAAAATCAATGTGTCTCTGCTTTATCCCCTTGCATGTTCACAACAACCTGAGCTAGCACTTGCAAATCTGGGTGTGAATTTTTCTTTTGCTTCAATTTTCTAATCTTCCTTTTAAGGCACTTTGCTAACCACCATAGGTTGTTATAGTCTTTGGTGATTTTCCTTTTCCTCTTATTTTCTTTGACACTTTCCCGAGCCATTTTTTCAAATGCAGCATTTGTTTCTATGAAGTTATCAGACATATTCTTGTATCTTTCCTTTATTACTCTCTCTAAGACCTCCTGCTGAGCGATCACTTCTTTGAGTTGCTTGATTTTCAGTGTTTTCTTCGACTTAGTGCTCTTTGATGTTTCCCCTTCCTCGATGTGAGTGAAGGTCTCACAATTCTATGAAAACTCAATGGAGTGTTCAAGACTCTTAATGGAAGGGATCTCGTCTTCTTTCTCTGGCTCTGAGGCTGTGTATGGCAGGTTTAAGATGTTTGTTTTCGTTTCTGTAGGCTTCTCTGTAGTAGTTTCAAAATCCAATTTTTTCTTTGACCTGTGAGATCTCACACCAGAGATTCTATCTTTTGGGGGTCCTGGAAGGGTTCTCCTCTTCCTCGAGCTACTTTGAGGAGTCAATTGCCTCTTTCCAACTTTCCTCTATTCATTCATGGGATGAGTTTCAGTTTCAAAGCCCTCCCAAAAAAGAAAATGTTGCCAAGTCCTTCCTTTTTGTCTCATCTTCTCCAGGATTATTAATTTAATAAGGCCAAAGTGGCAAAGAGTGTTCTTCATACTTAGAGGTTCAGCTCTAATCATTTTACATACTTTAGTTAAGCTCTTGTGCAAGAAGAAAGGTAGATTTAGGAGATTTTTCCCTGTAAAATGGTCTAAGATCTTGAAATGATATAACATCAGTTTTTCGTACCTGCCTTCTGAATTTATGTAGAGTTAGATTCCCTTAAACAAATATTTCCACTCATATTCTAAATGGGAAACTAGCATGCTCTTCTGCCATGCATTATTTCTGAACTCTTCCTTTAAATATGCTCTGAAATTTAGGTTCTTGGTGGCTGTCGTTTTGAACCAAATCTGGCCTGATCTTGGCAAACTTGTCGCTGCAGCGATGGCAACTTCATCCACAATAATTTCTAAAGACCCAAAACATGCTTTATTTCAATCAAACGTTTTATCAAACGCCTCTGTTGTTGATTGGTGACAGCCATTTTGTAGCCTTTTGACATATTCCATACAACCTGTGTTTGAGAAATGTTTTTTCCCTTCTGGATGCACTTGTAGGAAGGACATACTGCCCAATTATTTTCTCAATAAAAATCCACTGCATCTCCTCGCCATCTGCAATTTAAAACCCGAAACAATTTTGTACACAAAGCACTGCAATTTGTTGTTTGGGCCGAGGTCTTGCACTGGTGAAAACACTCAGCTCTGTCTTTCAACATTGAAAACTTATCATACACTTGTGGATGATGTGTGTTGGGGAAATGATGGGCCGATTTGATGTCACCAGCCATGTAGTACTGCTCCCTCACCTGTAATGATGGATTCAAATTCGCCATTTCCAACGCCATGATCGTGAACCATGTATTTATGAATGAGATCCGCTTTGCAATCCGATTTAGACGTGCAAACCCAAATTTCCATCATTATCCACTTTCACCAGTGCATCATAATGATTGCATGACATGGGATGAGCATGTCATCATTTGATTTTTAAAATGTGGAGAAAACACACATGATCCCCGCTTTCACCAGCTAATGGCCCGTTGGAAGTGCTCCTTGGCTGTTGAAAATATCCGCTTTCACCAGCTAACGACCCATGAGAAATGCTCCTTACCTGTTGAAAATCACCACTTTCACCAGCTAACCATCATCTTTAAAACACGCGTTAGCTGTTGAAATCTTTTTATGAAAATTTTAAAGAGAAGACCTTTATGGGTCATCTTATTTCTAAGACAAAAATCAAAACCTAAGTCTTGCTACTAGAAAAACTCAAAACCAAATTTGAGAAAACTACCAATAGCCATGCTATCAACCACAAAATGAAACCATAGTGACTGATTCATTTTGGGAGCTAACATTTGGATCCAACTGGGATGGGCATCTCCCTGTGAGGTGACCAAGAACCTAGCCAGACTCAGTAGCCTTTATTACAAAATTAAAAAAGAAATATGAAAAATAGTTTTGCTAGTACCATTGGGCATGGAGTTATTCAAGTGATAAAATAAAAGAAAACAAAAAAGAATATGTACAAGTAGAACAAGGCTTTTAAGAAAAATCCTTATGAAAAATAGGTCTTTAGAAAGCGCCCGTTGAAAGGGCCACCTGCTACTTCCTCGCCTGAAAGATTTTGGAGAACAAAGGTATTGTTCTGCTGCACCGTTGTTATGACAAAAGGACCTATCCAGAGAGCCTCAAATTTTCCGTGTTTCCCCTTCTCTTGCCTTGCTGCATCCCACTTTAAGACTAATTCCCCTATTTTGAAGACATTTCATTTTTCTTTCTTGTCGAAGATCTCCTTGATTTTTTCTTGAAGTCATTATGTTCTTTCCAAAAGCTGCTCTCTATCTTGCTGTAGCTCTACCAAATTATGAATTCTCCGAGTCAAATCACTTGGTTCAGAATCGGTTTCTTGTAAAAACTTTGCAACCGGGAGTGCAAGTTGAACAGGAAATATGGCTTCAGTACCATATACCAATTTGAAAGGAGATGTACCAATTGATTTCTTACATGTAACCCTGTCAACCCACAAAGCAAACTTCAGCTTGGAATCCCAGCCTCTGGCATTTTGTTCAAGCAGTTTCTTTATAATTTTGACTAAACTCTTGTTTGATGACTCAGCTAGGCCATTACCTTGTAGATAGTAAGAAGTGGAATGTACCAGTTGAATTCCCATCTCTTCACATAATTTCACCAAGTGTTTATCTTTGAATGAAGCAGCGTTATCAGTGGCTATTCTCTTAGGGAAGCCAAATATGGAAAATATGTTTTCTTGCAGAAAATTTATGATGACAATATGATTGGCGTTCCTGGTGGGAATAGCCTCAATCCACTTTGTAAGGTAATTGGTGGCAACAAGGATCCATCGGTGCTGACCAATAGAAGGCGGGTGAATTTCACCTATGAAGTCTAGGCCCCATTGCTGGAAAGGACCTATGACCACTATAGGTTTGAGGGGAAGAGATTTCAGTTGTTGTTTTCCTTCAAATCTTTGACACTTGTCACATGTTCTAACAAACTCATACACATCTGAAAATAAGGATGGCCAGTAGTAACCAGATCTTAAGATTTTATGTGCAGTGGTTTTCCAATAGTGATGTCCCCCACATTCACTATTATGGAATTCAATCATGACCTTAGTTGCTTATTCTTGGTTTATGCACCTCAACAATAAACCTATTGGATTTTTCTAGAACAATAAGTTGCCATTGATGCAGAAATTTATGGCTTTGAGCTTCAAAGCCCTTCCTTATGTTTTTGTCAAATCTGATGGGACTGATAAAGTTTGAAAAAAATGAATAATGTGACTGTACCATTTGCAATCAGCTAGGTGAGCTGAGACCTGCATTTCCTCAACTTCTTTATCCTCTGAAGAATTAACATTATTTGCATTAATACTTACCAAATTTATTTCGAGCAGCCTACAATTTTCTTCTGCCAGAAGTTTGACAAGGCCCTGACCCTTCACAAGTTTCGCCGGTTTAATTTCAACATCAAATTCAATCAACTTTTCTATCCACTTACTCCTTTTTCCATCTATGTCAGGTTGTCTAAGCACATCTTTAATTGAACTGGAGGGAACGAAAGCTATTACCTTTTCCTAAAGGATGTAAACTATGAAAGATTTCAATGACTTGACAAGTGCATATGCTTGTTTCTTCAACAATTCATACTTTACCTCTGCGTCCCTCAAGACCTTACAGAAGAAGGAAACCGGTTTCTCCTGATCATCGACATTTTTCTGCAAGAGTACTGCTGCAATTGTATCTCTTGAAGCAAATGAAAAAATATAAAATACCTTGGAGAAATCGGGGCTGATCAAAACAGGGGCTATTGTGATGGCTTCCTTGATGGCATTGAATGAGTGTCTAGCTGCTTCAGTCCATTTTACCTCAGAGTCCTTTCTTAACATAGCAGTAATATGCTTTGTGATTTCTGCAAAGTTTACTATAAACCTTCTGATAAAGTTTATAGTCCCAAGGAAAGACTGAATGTACTTCTTTGATCTAGGAAGAGACAGATTTTTAATTGCTTCTACCCTTTTTGGATCAATTTTTACCCCATCAGTTGAAACAATATGTCCAAGTAATTTCCATTCCTTAAGTGCAAAATTTGATTTTTTTGGATTAAGAGAAATGTTATACCTTCGAAATTTTATAAATGTCCTTTTTAAGTACTTCAAATGAAGTTCATGGCTGCTCGAAAAAACAGTGATATCATCGAGATATATCAGGACAAATTTATCTTTCTCTCCAACGAAAGCAATATCCATCGCCCTTTGGAATGTCACTCCTACATTCATCAATCCAAAGGGCATATTCTCGTACATAAACGTACCCCATGGAGTAGTAAAAGCATTCTTTTATTTATCGTCCGGATGGAAAACAATCTGGTTGTATCCGGAAAACCCATCAATAAAAGACATCACCTTTGATCCTGACACCTTATGCAAAATATGCTCCATTTTAGGCAGAGGGTAGTTGTCCTTCCTAGAGCACTTATTCAAATTTTTGAAGTCGACGTATAGTCTGATCTCCCCATTCTTCTTCCTGACTGGTACGAGATTCACAATCCATTCTGAATATCTGAGAGGAATGATGATGTGAGTGTCCAATAGTTTTTTAATTTCCCTTTCCATTGTAGGCAGCAACAAAGGATTGAAGGATCTAAGCTTCTGCTTGAATGGTTTGGTGTCTTTATTCAAGGGAATCTTATGTTGAATTACCTTTGTTTCAAAAGTATTCAAGTCATCATACTGCCAAGAGAAAATGTCTGCAAACTCCTTTAGCAATTCTCCATAATCAGTCCTTTGTTTTTCAGTCAAATGTGAGGCTAAGTTGACATATTTAGGATCTTGTTCGCTAGCTACATTATACTACAAAACTTATGAATCTTTTTCCCCATTTTCCAATTTGACAGCCACATCATTATTATCGAAAATCTTTTCCAAAGGGACCAAACCTTTAGGAATTCTGTTGGTAGACAGCTGGAATATTTCATGTGCTCCGATTTTGCTTGTGAATTTTGGCTTCTCAATTTCATTGTCATGTTCATTCTCCTGATTGATCTGCAAATCTGCAAACTCATCTATCACTGCAAGAAATCTAGTGAGTTCAACATCATCTTCAAAAACCTTCCAAAATTTTACATTATTAGGGAGAGAGGGCCCATATTTAACTTGAATTTTGTAATTCAATTTATGAGGCAGAGGGGGTATGAAAGCACAAGCCGACACACCTAATGAATCAACCAATTTATTCATTGCTCTAGGTACATATGAAATTTTAAAATCTGCAAAATCGTGAATTGCCTTCAACACTTCATCTCTGTATGCTTTCAACCTGACATGTTTTGATTGAAAGGACTTATTCACCTGCTGAATGATCAGATATGCATCTCCAAATGCCTACAATATTTTAATATCCATCTCTTTGGATTCATTTAGCCCCAGAAGTAGTGCCTCATACTCAAAAATATTATTAGTCACTTTAAAATCAAGTTTAAAGGACAAATGAGAAGTTTTCTTAGAAGGGGAAATAAATACCACTCCTTCTCCTACTGACTCTTTAGTGCAAACGTCGTCAAAGAACATGGTCCAAACATCATCCTTTGTTGTTTCCATGGGATGAACTATGGGCTTTCTGAGCAGCAATGCATCTGGTAATGAATCATCAATTTGCAAAATACAATATCCCATACCTGTGTCAACATAATAGATAAGATGATTGGATGGATTTTTTTCATCACTGATTACATATGCCAACTGAGATTCCCTGTATAGTCTTTTGTTCACCCCTCCAAAAATAGGGATAGTAGTGTAGGAGAGATTGATTTGAATAGTGCCACCTAGCGTCTCCATCCACGATTTTGATAGCAGACATCCAAATTTAGGAGGTATGTCAACCACTACTATATCCATAACCATAGTCTTCATGGATGCTTGGATTAAGGTTAAGGCCAAGTCTTTGATCATCCCGAGGCATTTGAATTTTTGGGAGTCAAAAGAGAAAAGATCATGATAAGACTTGGTGATCTCCAGCCCAAGATCATCCATGACCACCTTTGGCATCAAATTGTGTGAAGCACCGGAGTCCAACAAACAGTTATGCAGTGTTTTCTCATGAATATTTAGAGAGATGTAAAAGGGAGGACATATTTCATCTCTATCTTCTATCATTTGGCCCAGAGTAATGGTTGGATTTTCATCATATATGTTGAGGATATCAACAAAAAGGGATATAGATTGGGGATCTAGAGTTTTGAGGATATCCTTTTTGAACATTTCATTTTTCATTAACTCAACTAGAGGAATAGGAATTTTAATTTTTTGTATTTCAGCCTCAAAATTGAACGAATATGGGACTTTATAAGAATCTTTATCAGATACCTTTACCTGATTTGAAGGAGCTTCCTAATTGCTTTGTTGTTCAACATGAGCCTGACTTTCTGGAGTTTGATGCTTGACAGGGGGAGAAGTCTTTTTGGGAGGAGCTGATGCTTTCACCTTTGAAGGATTTGTTTACTGATTCTCTAATGTCTGATCGTTTTGCTTAACAGGGGCTGTGCTCTTTTCGGGAGAGGCTGGTGCATCTTGTTGGGAAATATCAGATTTTGATTGGAGGTTATATCTATTCTTATCTTCTGTCGTGAAAATGTCGTCATCAATAAGATTATGTTCTATCTGTTCAGTCATCAATGCTTCCTCATAGTCGTGTTGTGTTAGATGAGATTTTCCTGTCTCTTCTCCAACACAATGAATGTTATCTTCTCCATCTTCTTGATATTCACCCTCGTCTTCGTCCATCACAAAATTTTGAAGAGGGACCTTTATTCTCTGATCTTCAGTAGGATTCTTTTCTCTTTGCAAGATCTATGTCGGATGGTTATTTCTTCTGAAGTTGTTGGGATTTTGATTTGGGTTTCTAGCTGCAGAATCATAAGTGCCTCTTCCCTTCACAGGATGCTGATTTTCAATCTTGAGCTTAGATATATCAGAGGTTAGAGACTCTATCATCTTAGCCATTTTATCAAACTTTGGATCAACACTTGATAAAGAGGAAGCCTCATTCCTTGGCCTTCTCTTATCAGAATCTCCTTTCTGCTTCTGAGAGGCTAGAATATTTGATTCCACCTCAAGGGAAGCATCTTGCATGAGAGATAATGTTGGTTACCTCATTTCTCTCAACAATAAAAAAAAGTCTGAGTCAAAAGCATAAGAATATGTGATCTTGGTATAAGTATCTGAAGGTTTTATCTCTGCTGGTATTTTACCATACATCCAGTTAAATCTTTTAGTGAAATCAGAGACTAACTCACTATTTTGTTTCCTTAGGTTTCTGAATTCTGTGATATAGTATACAAAATCTCTTCTGTCACCCCAGTGTTTCAAAAAGGTCTCATCCAATTGCTCAATTCCAGCTATGGAACGAGTAGGGAGTTCTTTGAACCATTTCCTAGCATGGCCATCTAGGATTTGGACAAAGAATCGTGTCCAAACATCTTCTTCTTCAATATTAAGGTTTTCAGCATAACTGTAGAAAGCCTCAATATGTTCTTCAACAGACACATCGCCTTCGCCTGTGAATTTGGGCATATACTTCTGATAGTCTCCCATTGGCATGGTTGATACTGGGTTTGGCAATATGAGTGGTGCATACCTAGCAGCTAATATTTGTTGCATCTTCGTCAAAGGAGGTGGTGCAGCCATAACTATCAAGGGTGAGAAAGGTGATGGTTTGTTTTTCGAGTCTTCAACACTAGAGGAATGTGAAAGAGGTGAATCTTCTAATGGGAAAGAGGTCTGATAAGAGGCTCTGTAAAGATTTGCAAGTTTTCCAGCTAAATTTCCTTCACCTTTAGCAGATAGCTCTTGGAGGAGATGTTCAACAACAAGGAGGCTAGTATAAATGTTCAAATGATCTTCTTGTTGCTGAGAATGAAAAGACTCAAGGGAAGAAAAACTATGGCTTCTTTCTAAAGTCTTGGATGTTTTTTCAATTAAATTTAAATCTATCAATTTATCATCATTAGTATTTTCCTGTTGATCAAAAGGAGTTTGTTATTCTACAGTATTTACAGTTGTTTTTTCATCAATGCTCTTTGAAAAGAACTCAAATTTATCTGTAGCAGATTTTCCAGAACTGAAAAGAGGATTACCTTCTGTATCTGATCTTGAAGTTTGATCCTGAATTGTCTTTCCCTTCCTGAGAATTAGTTCTGGATTGGACACTAGTGTGATAGGTGATTCTTGAGGATTTTCCCTAGTACTTATCCTCATAGGAGCCAGGATGAACTTGTGGAGTCGCCAGATAGATAATTACAACCAACTAAAAATTTCTAATCTTTGTCTATCATCAAAGATCAGCTCTGTGTTGTATCCCAGGAAAGAAGAACTTGACTTTCGTCTCCCTGGCAACGACGCGAATTTGTTATCACTCTAAGAAACTCCTTAGGGTTGTAGTCTAAGGATGCTTGGTAACTTAAAAATAATGTGTAGGTATGCTTGGAACAATGCAATATTTAATGATCAATGTAATAGACAACTCATCATACATCTAAAGAAACAGTTCTTTCAGGAAACAATAATCAGATCAAGTAATTTGAAAGGAGGGGCCGAAGACCACTAATATTGATTGCCAAATATAGTTGAGTGTAGGTCTTAATACAAGATAGAAAGAAAATCCTTCACTTCAAATCTATGAGCTTAATAAAGAGATAACAGTCTTCATAAGCTAAGACAAACTGAAATGAAGCACAAAAATGGAAACATGGATATTTCTGATATTGAAAACAAAAGGAGACTGCAATTTTATTATATTATAAGAGTATATACAGTAACACAAAATGTATCCCAGTTTGAACCTTTGTCTCTTAGAAAAGATAGGCATTTATAGCCCTTTACAATCAGTTTTTAAGATCCTAAAAACTTGGTTCTGTATCTAAAAATAGAAATTCAAATTTAACTAAGCAACTTGATAACAAAGACTTAATGACTAGACTAGCATTCGAATTGTCTTCAATCTCAAAATTCAACATCTGTATTCTTCAGCTTCTGGAATCTGTGGTGTCATGAAACATGGCAAAGGAACCTGTCTTGGCAGCTGGATTTCTTCGGTTGTTCATAGTCGATGCTTTAGGAGATCAATTTAGAATGTGGTTCTCAAACAATCCCACGAATCTCTGGTGCAGAGTATTTTTCGATCAAGTTGTTAACCCTTTAATACTCTGGAACCTATTTAAATCTTGTGAAAAATGGCCTACTCCATCCTTAGCTTTCAAAAATGTTTTTTCTGCTTTCACGAGCTAACTCGCCTTATGATTCACTGGTTAGCTGGTGAAAGCGCTACCTTTCACCATCTAACTGGTTGTAAAATTGCCCTGCGCGCTGGTGAAAGCTCTTCCTTAGCCCAAAATGAACTTTCACCTCCAAAATTGTGGTTCCATCAAAAAACTCAATGTGTCTCTGCTTTATCCCCTTGCATGTTCATAACAACCTGAGCTAGCACTTGCAAATCTGGGTGTGACTTTTGCTTTTGCTTCAATTTTCTAATCTTCCTTTTAAGGCGCTTTGCTAACCACCATAGACTGTTATAGTCTTTGGTGATTTTCCTTTTCCTCTTCTTTTCTTTGACACTTTCCCGAGCCAGCTTTTCAAATGAAGCATTTGTTTTTGTGAATTTATCAGACAGAGTCTTGTATCTTTCCTTTATTACTCTCTCTAAGACCTCCTGCTGAGCAATCACTTCTTTGAGTTGCTTGATTTTCTGTTTTTTCTTCGACTTAGTGCTCTTTGATGTTTCCCCTTCCTCGACGTGAGTGAAGGTCTCACAACTCTATGCAAACTCAATGGAGTGTTAAGGACTCTTAATGGCAGGGCTCTCGTCTTCTTGCTATGGCTCTGAGTTTGTGTATGGAAGGTTTAAGATGTGTGTTTTCCTTTCTGTAGGCTGCTCTGTAGTAGTTTCAAAATCCAATTTTTTCTTTGACCTATGAGATCTCACACCAGATATTCTATCTTCTCGGGGTCCTGGAAGGGTTCTCCTCTTCCTCGAGCTGCTTTGAGGAGTCAATTGCATCTTTCCAACTTTCCTCTGTTCATTCATGGGCTGAGTTTGAGTTTCATAGCCCTCCCAAAAAAGAAAATGTTGCCAAGTCCTTCCTTTTTGTCTCAGCTCCTCCAGGATTACTAATTTAATAAGGCAAAAGTGGCAAAGAGTGTTCTTCATACTTAGAGGTTCAACTCTAATCTTTTTATAGACTTTAGTTAAGCTCTTGTGCAAGAATAAAGGTAGATTTAGGAGATTTTTCCCTGTAAAATGGTCTAAGAGATTGAAGTGATATAACATCAGTTTGTCGTACCTTCCTTCTGAATTTATGTAGATTTGGATGCCCTTAAACAAATCCTTTCACTCATCTTCTAAATGGAAAACTGGCATGCTCTTCTTCCATGCATTATTTTTGAACTCTTCCTTTAAATATGCTCTGAAATTTAGGTTCTTGGTGGCTGTCGTTTTGAACCAACTCTGGCCTGATCTTGGCAAACTGGTCGCTACAACGATGGCAGCTTCATCCACAATAATTTCTAAAGACCCAACACAAGATTTATTTCCATCAAACTCTTTAGAAAACACCTCTACTATTGATTGGTGACAGTCATTCTGTAGCCTTTCGACATATTCCATACAACCTGCATTTGAGAAATGTTTTTGCACTTCTGGATGCGCCTGTAGGAAGGACAGACTGTCCAATTCATTTCTCAATAAAGAGACACTGTGTCTCCTTTCCATCTGCAATTCAAAACCCAAAACGATTTTGTACACAAAGCACTGCAATCTGATGTTTGGGCCGAGGTCTTGCGCTGGTGAAAACACTCAGCTCTGTCTTTCAACATTGAAAACTTATCATACACTTGTGGATGATGCGTGTTGGGGAAATGATGGGCCGATTTGATGTCACCATCCATGTAGTACTGCTCCCTCACCTGTAATGATGGATTCAAATTCCCCATTTCCAACGCCATGATCATGAACCATGTATTTCTGAACGAGATCCACTTTAGACATGCAAACCCGAATTTCCATCATTATCCAATTTCACCAGCACATCATAATGATTGCATGGCGTGGGTTGAGCATGTCATCATTTGATTTTTAAAACGTGGAGAAAACACACGTGATCCCCGCTTTCACCAGCTAATGGCCCATCGAAATTGCTCATTGGCTGTTGAAAATTGCCACTTTCACTAGCTAACGGCCCGTGATAAATGCTCCTTAACTGTTGAAAATCATCACTTTCACTAGCTAACCATCATATTTAAAACACGCGTTAGCTGTTGAAATCTTTTTATGAAAATTTTAAAGAGAAGACCTTTATGTGTCATCTTATTTCTAAGACAAAAATCAAAACCTAAGTCTTGCTACTAGAAAATCTCAAAACCAAATTTGCAAAAACTACCAATAGCCATGCTATCAACCACAAAATGAAACCATAGTGACTAATTCATTTTGGGAGCTAACAACATCAAGATTAAAGAGAAGAAAATTAGAAAAAATAATTTGTCATTGCATTGAAAAGTTATACATTTCATAAATATTTCAATGAGCGTATAAAAAGGTTCCATACATATAAAATAAAGATTGAGTAAGTCTATCACCATATCTTCAAGCATTGTAACTCTATATTATCATATAAATATTCACATAAAAATGTTTCATACATATAAAATAAAGATTGAGTAAGTCTATCACCATATCTTCAAGCATTGTAACTCTATATTATCATATAAATATTCACAAACTCCACATCCTCCTCTAAGAGAGAACATCATAGTTCACCTTCAATAGTTTTAACTCAAGCTATAGTTAAATAATGTCAATCATTGATACAAGTTATTAAAAATGACAAGTTTAAAAATTATTTTCTCAAATAAAATCTCATACATCAACATCACCCTCAATTT
>ML777897.1:468556-499345 GCA_009831015.1 Picea engelmannii | reverse complement strand
AGATAACTATACATGGAGCTTAATGAATTGATTAGTATAAGGTTGAAGTGATTGAACATAGAACTAACTATGATGAAGTTATCATACGCATAAATATTTTTAATACTTGGATGGGTAAAACTACTACCATAATGCCTCACAATTGTTTTTGCAAGAGGTCATATGGTTTTAATTCGAATGTGAATCCTTTATATACAAATGGAGGGTTGAAGAATCATGGAGGTTCTGAAATCACTCAAGTATTATCCAATCTATGTTTAGTACTACCCATTCAAGTTTCATCGCATTCACCATCTTGGGATAAGAGTAAAAATACATGGATACATTTTGAATCCAAGCATCAATATGTTCACCATCAATGTCACCAAAATGCCTAGGAAAGGTAATATTGGACTTTAAGCCTAGAGATTCTAGAGTGATTGATGAGGGCCCCTTTAGTTGGGTTAGAGATTGCAACACTTTCTCCAACTTGTCAGCAGTACTCTAGACAAGTTGTAATGAAGAAGCCTTTGAGATTTACTAAAAGGTAAATTTATCTTTTCTAGGTGCCACATAGTAGATCCATTGAGAATCAGGTTGTTTTGGTATGCCACAAATTTGATTAGAGACTTTAATGAAGTTTGTTTTTCTTTCTTGAATATGATTGCATAGATTAAGTAAAACTTTTGGAAGTGGAGGAGCATGCCTCCAATAAGTTGGTTTTTGTAGGGGTAGTGATCCAATGGGGAGTAGGCCTCATGATAGGTGTAGATCAATCTTTAGGATATACATAGATTTGAACTTCTAAGGAGTAGGAATCGTGATCGGTGTAGGTGAATCTATAGGAAACTTCTTCATACAATATTTAGCTACCTATTCTTTATCTTCAGATCTGGATTTTTGTTGTGAGTTCTGTATTGTTTGATCTAACTAAATTTATGTATCAACATTAATTATTATAGATTATCAGATCTGAATATTGTTGTTGAGTTTTTCAGTCATTATTGTTTAGATCTATTTAACCCAACTTAGATCTATTTCTATTTTGGATCTATTATTTCACATCTGTATCAGATATTTTACTTAGATATGATCTTGAGTTACTTAGCATCAGATCCAGTGATAAATGAAGTCTGTGTTAACATTGGTTACTATTTAGATATTATAATTATTTGCTAATCAAGAAATAGTACACTGGTTGAGTTTAGTTTAGGTCTGAACTTTGTGTATATTTGAATTTTGATTATTCTCCCTAAGTTCAGTAGCTCTCACTGTGATCTAGCTGCCTTCCTAACTGAAATTTATAAAAAGACATCTCTATCCTGCTTTACTTTTATAATTCTAACAAAAATGAACTCCTTGACCTCTTAATTTCTTGTTATATTTATATTAAAAATACTTCAATTAGATTTGACCGAGTCACACACATTAAGACCCATTTATTTAAGTCTCGATTTCACCACTACATTCCAATAATCACAATACTAAATGACGGAAATAAGAATAATAATAAAAAAGACAACTACATTAATATCAAATATTTGAACTTCTTCCTAGATAAAATGAAACTAGGTACAATGATTGTAGTGAGAAAGCAAGTAAATTTTATAAGTATAAGGGCCATGTGTCCATGGACTCTGAGTTGGTTGTGGGTGGCCATCCCTATGGCCAAGCCGTGGATGTGCCCACGGCTTGGCCACAGGGCTGGCCACCCGCGACCAACTCACAGTCTGACAGGGGCCAAAATAATATAAAAACTACAAATTACAAATGTAAATTAAAATTCAACCATACATTTTAAAAATTATTACTAAAAATATATTCTACTGGACTATGACTGTGAGTTGGCCATGGGTAGCCAGCCCTGTGGCCAAGCCGTGGGTATTCTACTGGACTGTGACTGTGAGTTGGCCACGGGTGGCCAGCCCTGTGGCCAAGCCATGGGTTCTACTGGACTGTGACTGTGAGTTGGCCATGGGTGGCCATCCCTGTGGCCAAGCCATGGGCACGCCCATGGCTTGGCCACAGGGCTGGCCACCCGCGGCCAACTCACAGTCCAACAGGGGCCCAAGTAATAAAAACACTTCAAAAAAAATGTAAATTACAATTCAACCATATATTTTAAAAATTATAACTAAAATTATATTCTACTAGACTGTGACTGTGAGTTGGACGTGGGTGGCCAGCCCTGTGGCCAAGATGAGGGCACGCCCACGGCTTGGCCACAGGGATGGCCACCCATGGCCAACTCACAGTCCAACACTACAAATTACACTACAAATAATATAAACACTACAAATTACAAATGTAAATTTCATTTCAACCATACATCTTAAAACTTTTTACTCAAAATATATTCTACACTATAGAAAATTACCTATTGTTCGACGTGTCTATGCTCGCAAATGCAACAATGAACCCTACGCTCATGACCTCATGACGACCCCTGCGCGCAACCACCTCACATATGACCTCACGACGTCCTCTACTCTCATGAAACGAAAACAAATTTTGTAAAATGTTTCAACATCAATGTGTGGTTGATATATAAACAATCTTTCAGCAGAAAGATTGTTCGGCCAAACAAATTTTCGGCCGAATTATCTTTCGACTGAAAAATAGTTCAGCTGAACAATTGTTCGGCCGAAAGAGGATTGTCGTAAAGAAAATATCCGACCGACTAAATTTCCACACACAAATCGAGGGTGCAGTTATTGAACCGTTCAATTTGACATTTCTTTTTTTGGCTGAAAAATAGTTCGGCCGAAAACAATATCTTTCGACCGAAAACTGTTATGAGTTCGGCCGAAAAAATGTTTTTCGGAATTTTGGAGACCTGATTGTCACGAAAGTGTAACCGACCTCTGTGATTTCACCCTATTATAGAATTACAAATCAGATTTGGATGATGAAATTGATGAGGGATTTTGGTTGAGGTACATGTTGGGTACATGGTTGAGACAAGTATTTGATGAGTTGACACATACATGAGGTGTATAGTTGACGATTTTGGTACATATTGATGAGTCATATCTTATGTGTATTTGATGCATGATTGGTACATATTTGGTGCATGGTTGATGCACCCGTTGATGGTACAGGTTGAGGTACAGGTTGGTACATGGTTGATGCACTTGTTTATGGTACAAGATGATTACAAGTTGTTTGGTATAGATTGATGCATGGTTTATGCACTTTTTTATGGTACATGTTGATTACAAGTTGATTGGTACAAGTTATTAGAGTGGTATATCTCACAGTGATAGTGTGACAAGGGTTCCATCATTCTACTTCTATGTCAAGGCAGTTGGACGGGGCAATGATAGGTGATTGAAACCACTTTTTGGTTGTATCAGGAGAACATAGCGGGTTGTGGCCTCCTTCTGGTTGTAGCCAGGGAATTGGGGAGTTGGAGATTCCCTCAGGTTGTATCCTGAGAAACTAGGGGGTTGGAGCCTCCTTATAATTGCAGCTAGAAAACAAAGGAAGTTGGTGCTTCCAATGAATGTAATTATTCAATACATATAAGAAAAAGCATTATGTGGTTTTCTTTCACTTTGAGTTTCCTCGTAAAAACATTTTTGTACTATGTATGTGCATGATTTATCATTTTTTCATTGTTTGTCTACTCTGCAATTATTGGATGATAATGCTACATTGATATAACACTTTCATTTTATGGTGAAAAAGGATTAAATTGCTCTATTATTGATTCACCCCCTGTCTTACTAATCCAATAGTACCAGGATATGTCTCAACCATAACACAAAAGAATCAACCTCAACCACATGCAACCTTAAACCAAAAGGGGCCTCCAAGATATGCCTTAATCATGTGCCATACCATCCATGAAACAATTATAATGAATTATCACATCAACCATGTATGAAACCCTCACTATTATGCAACCTCATCTTGTACCTATATCTTCAACAATACAACTCAACCAAACTTCCTCAAACATCATGTAGCATATGGCATGCTTCACACATGTACCACACAATATTCCATAAACCATGTACTAAATAAGTACCAAAGCTCTCAAGATGTGCATCAAGCATAAACCATAATCTCAAAAATATCACTAATCCATGCCACCAATATGAGCCATAACATTACCAAGATATAACCCTCAAAACTTACACAATGACATACCTCATAACATGTGGAAACCCTGTTGCATAAGCATATCTTGTCGCAACCTGGAACAAACATCCTCTTTACTTTACCTCATACTTGCTACTTCACATTCACCAATAGATCAAGTGTTCACTAGATAGATATTCAATGAACTTGTGTGTGAGAATGAGAGACTCTTGATGTGTATTTATACTCTTCGATTTAACTACTTTTCAACCATTTTACCTTTAATTAATTTCTTAATGTAACCAATTTACCCTTAATTAATTTCTTGTTGCAATTATTTTACCCTTTAACCTTTTTACCCTTTTTCCTCATTTTAGGGTAGTAATTGTTTTACCCTTTTTCCTAATTTTAGGGTCATAATTGTTTTACCTTTTTGTTTTTCTAATTTTAGGGTCATAATTGTTTTACCCGTTTTCCTAATTTTAAGGTCATAATTGTTTTACCCTTTTTTCTCATGTTAGGGTTACCCTTTTTCCTAATTTTAGGGTCATAACTATTTTACCCTTTTTCCTCATTTTAGGATCATAATTGTTTTACCCTTTCCTCATTTTAGGGTCATAATAGTTTTACCCTTGTCTTTCTGTTTGCTTGAAATCATCATAAAAAGGATAACTCCCCCTATTGGTATGTCTTCCTTTGTCCGCACGCTTCTAATATTTTGTTTTGGATCTCTTTCTCTGATGATTTATATTCCCTTGAATTCTCTGCAAGATGTCATATAAATCAATGTAGGGATACATGTAAGTGTTTCATTTCCTCTCTTCCAGTGATTTCTATTTTTCCAATGGTTCTTCCTCTAGTAACTTTGTGATATATATTAAAAAAAATAAAAATTTGTTGACTTCAAATGATATTTCATGACCATACTATTCAATAATGTCCCTATGATGATATAAATTTTTCTCAAGGTTTCTCTTTCCCTGTTTTGATGTGCCTTTCACTTCTTTCCTTTTTGTGACGAACTGATTTCAACTAATTCTACTGATACATCGGTGTTCATTTTCTTTGTCCATGTTTTTTGTACCTGCTAATGATCTCATAAATCCATATCTAACCATATGTAGTAGGTTGTCCATAACTATGCTACTTAAATGTCCATAATGTTGAGACATCTATCACTGTACTTTCATGAAAGATTCACAGCTACAACTGAATCAAATGTGTCCATTGATATAATATACCTACAAATCGAACTATGCATGTCTGGAACAACCTGTACTAAATATATCTCTATCTGAAGGAATATAATCATAAACTTCTTCCTATGTAACTTCCAACTGATATCTTCATAAGAATAATACTTCTCAACTGATCAATATGTCATTTTGTAGTTTTGTTATCTATCTCTGCAAATACTTCAACCTACTCTAAATATGGTTCTTTGATTTTTAGTAGCTTCTACAATGACTCGCCCTAATCGATATTCATATTCACTGTGAGTCTCCAAGCTGGGTGGCTCAAAAAATACCTGCTTTGATGTAGAGTAATCTTTCCCTTTTTCAGTAGATTCGTCATCTTTCTGAACTTTGACTTATTCCCTTTTATCTTTGGATAGATATTGTAGTACAATTCCTGAAAGTGCAATTGCTTGGGCATGATCCTTATTCACTTGTTCTTCTTTTCTTTCTCGCATTACTGCAAACCTTCTGATCTTTGGGACTTGGTATTTATTCACTTGATCTTATTGTTTTTAATTTCTTCTCCAAACCTTCCTGTATTTAACAAATTTCTTTTTTCCTGTAGATTTTTCTTGATCTCATACTATTTCCAATCCTGAGAGTATCACTTATGGGTGTCCTTCATTCATCTTCTCTTCTTTTACCTGTTCTTGTTTTCTTTTAAAAAATTTCTTATATCTGATAGAAGTATACATCATTCTTCTACACTCACGAGATATGTGACCATAATTGTGTCATTTGTAACATTAAATTTTATGTGGGGCCACATAAGAATTTCTTTCTTGAACATTTCTTCCATAAGCCTTGCAATCTGCAATTTTATGTCCAAATTTAGTATAATAAAAACAATGAACAGAAAAGAATTTACATGCCTGGGAGTTAATGATGTTCTTTGTGGTGCAGTCCTTCTAAATTCCTACCTTGGATGATAATGATCATGATTAAATATTCTTTGTTTCCTGAATGTGGAGGATCTTCCTAAAGATGTATCTCTATCATTTTTCATTGATTTTGGCTGACCACGATTCCTTCCTTTCAGTACTTCTGCATAACTCTTACTATTTTCCTCATTCTTCTTTTCTGGAAACTTGGAGTTCTTCTCTTCAACATTTTATATGGATGATGTGGATGCTTTTGTCTCTTAAACATTCTTGTTGAGTTTGATGATTTTGTCCAAGGATGACTTTAAGGATGGAAATTTATTTTTAAATGTAGAAACCTTGGCGAAGATTACTAATTCTTCATATGTTAACTATAAATGTTTGGCGATATTGTTTTTAAAATATTCAAATTTATAAGTATTTTATATAGGTTTTATAACATTTTGGCGATTTTTAAGGTAAAATAAGTTTATCCTATAGAATTTGGGCGAATCATTTTTAAAATAGCGAATCTCATTTTTGGAAAAACTGTGAAAAATTAGCCCATGAGCGCAATTTAGCCCCTAAAATCATCCCTGATTTTGTCTCTCAATGTGACAACTTCTTCTTCAAGCTTCTCAACATCTTCTTCTTTATTCATGTCTTCTTCTATTTGATTTTCTTCTTCGAGCTGGATATTTAAGGAGATGATTTCATTTTCAATTATTCTTTATTCTTGACCAGAATTATGCTTCCAGATGATTTAGGTCCTCAGTCATTTCCTTTAGATGGTTTGTCAAAATATTTTCTCTTTTCTCTGCTTCCTTTCTTTCATCTTCCAAACACTACTTCTCTTCCATTGCTTCCTTTCTTAGTGTTTCTATCTGAACTTCCAAACACTACTTTTCTTCAATCTGAACTTTGTATGTTTCTTCAATCTTTTTGGCTTATTCTAGTTGAGATTTCAGTTTCACGATGACCTGTTGGGATTTGTCAGAACCTTTTTGATAATTATTCTTTACTAATTGTTCTTGAGGAGACTTTTTCTTCTTCCTTTCTTTTGTCAATTTGTCTAAAGAACTAATCAACTCTTTTTCAATCTCTATTATGCCTTCTTCATAATCTTCTTCTTCTAAATCTACCTGACATGATAAACAAATTTATTTTTGTTTTCTTCTTGCATCTTCTCTACCATTCTCTATCTTTGTGATGGAAAAATCCTTAAAGTATATGTTCTGTAACTTATCCCAAAGTTATTTATCTCAAGATCATTTTCCAACATTTCTCTTACCAGATCAGGTAATCCTTCCCATATGAAATCCATTACTAATTTTTTTGTTTATTTTCAATTCCTTTTTGGTTGTTGTTTTTGGATTCTTTATAGTGGTGTATAATGTAAAACCTAAGCACTAAACAACATATCCATGTGCCTTTAAAAACAAAATCATTCTATTTCTCCACATCTAATACTACATACCATTCTAACCATCAAACAATGGTATTCCATTTCTATACAAATTGTTTATCTCCATGATCTTCCTTCAAATGGTTAAACTATTTTCTTGAAGTACTTGTTTTGATTCCAATTGTTGGAATATTGTGACGGGGGGGGTTCGGGGGGTGTTGAATCAGTATGAGTAATTTTACCACTTTTAACCACAATACACACACACACACACATATATGTGTGTGTGTGTGTGTGTGTGTGTTAACTTTATCATCAATATATCATCAATATATAATAAATGTGTAATGATAATATAAACATAAGAAGCATCACATCAACATCGCATCAAATACACAGTATGCCAGAATTTATGTGGAAATCCAAATGGGAGAAAACCACATAATTCTTTATTATATATCAAAGAATACATTCATTGGAAGAACAAAATTTCCAATTCTTCAGTTGTAACATGAAGGAGGATACAACCCCCTATTTATAGGATCCATCCTTAAGGAAGCTCCAACTCCTTATGTTCTCTAGCACCAACCGAAAGGAGGATATAAGCCCATTTCCTTACCCCATCCTGCCACCCTGAAATATAAGTGTACACCCACTATCACTACCATAATCAATGCCACTAACACATTCTCCGTCACTACCACTATCAATGCCACTATCACTTTCAACCTCTCACATCAACATGTCACTAACCAACCTGCCCAAATTGTCACTATCATTGATACTTAACCAGATCCTCTCACATGGATCATATACCACAGACACCTCTCAACTAGATGTCCAACATCACCAATAGATGTCTTGACCAAGCATGTACCAAAACATCATCCTGTACCCTACCAAGCATCAACAATGTACCACAACTTGTATGACAACATGTGCATCAACCATGCACCAACACATGTACAACAACCATTGCATCAACCTTGCACCAACACCTATACCATGTGCCTCAACTATGAACCATGTACATCAACCATCATCCATGTACCTCAACCATGTACATCAAACATCAACCATGCACATCAATCATCAACTGTGTACCAACAAATGCATCAATGTATAAACCAAAACCTCAAGCATGCATCATAATCAACCAAGTATATGCCTGAAGTATATTCCAATATCACAAAGATGTGCGTCTAACAATGAACCATAAAAACCATATACAATGTACCAAGGATATGTCTCAACCATAACACCAAATCATGAAACTCAACTATATGAAACCATAAACCCAAAGGGGCCTCCAAGATATTCCTTAAGCATGTGCCATACCATCCATGAAACAAGTCTAATCAACTATCACATCAACCATGTATCAAACCCTCACTATTATGCAGCCTCAACTTGTACCAGTATGTCTAACAATACAAGTCAACCAAAATCCTTCAAACATGTACCATATGACATGCTTCACACATGTACCACAAGATATTCCATAAAACATGTAATAAACAAGTACCAAAACTCTCAATATGTGTATCAAGCATAAACCATAATCTCCAAGAGATCACCAAGCCATGCCACCAATATGAGCCATAACATTACCAATATATAACAATCAAAACTTACACAATGACATACCTCATAACCTGTGACAATCTTGTTGCATAATCATACCTTGTTGCAATGTGGAACAAGCATCCCCTTTACTTTACCTCATCCTTGCTACCTCATATTAACCAATACATCAAGTGTTCACTAGATAGATATTCAATGAATTTGTGTGTGAGAATGAGAGCCTCTTTACGTGTATTTATACTCTTCCATTTAACTTATTTTCAACCAATTTACCCTTAATTAATTTCTTCTTGTAACCACTTTACCCTTAATTAGTTTCTTGTTACAACTATTTTACCCTTTAATTGTTTTCCTCTTTTTCCTAATTTTGGGGTAGTAATTGTTTTACCCTTTTTCCTAATTTTAGGGTCATAATTGTTTTACCTTTCTTTTCATTCTAATTTTAGGGTCATAATTGTCTTACCCTTTTTCCTAATTTTAGGGTCATAACTGTTTTACCCTTTTTCCTCATTTTAGGGTCATAATATTTTTACCCTTTTTCTTAATTTTAGGGTCAACCTGTACTTTCTTGTTGCAACTACTTTACCCATATTTAGTAAACTCGTAATTTATTTGTTACAACTACTTTACCCATAATTAACTTCTTTTTTCAACCTCTTTGACTAGCAAAATTCTTGAAGAGTTTCTAGAGGCTTCTAGAGTAATTGACTTCCTGTTGACCTTCTAGGAGATTCTATATTATTATTGAGGGTCCTACAATATTTACAAAGGAATATCTCCTCAACCATAAGGATCCACATGATGTACCACCTATCACCAGAAATGACATGACATGTACTATACATCTATGAGTGTCTTACCTGAATCCATGTTGCCATTCATGTCTTTATTCCTTGATAAATGGTGGTTTCCATGACCATACCTTTAGGGATAAATGTAGACTTCAAAAAATGCACCCAACACATATGTTGACATCAACCACTCCATCAATGACAACTAAATATCCATTTATCTCATCCACATCTCTAGTGCTTCTGAACATGTCCAAGGGTTGACATCAATCTCTAAGGTTTGACATCATTGATAACCAATTGTCCAACAATATCCCCCTTTGTTATTGATGGAAACACCAACATTGATGGAAACATTGATGGCAACATTGATTCTCCAACACTAATTCTACCCCTATGACCATTGCTCCTCATAATTATTTCTCACTCTCCCCCTTTGACATCAATCATAAAGGTTCTCTCTCCTTGAGGATGATCCCTCATTAGTCATGCATATGTTCTCTCTCTATGTTTCCATGTCTTTGTTCTTTCTCTTCACATATACTGTCTCTAAACAATCCTTCTCTTTATCTTCCTTCAACATCATTGGTAAAATAATAACCCCCCCTATCATTATGTATCCCCATCTCTGCATGCTTATAATATTTCATTCTAAATCTCTTTCTCATATTATTTCTCTTCCCTTGACTTCTCTCCAAGATGTCATGTAAATAAATGGAGGGATACTTGTATGTGTTCCATTTCCTCTCTTCCAGTGCTTTCTAATTATCCATTGGTTCTTCCTCTTGTAAATCTATGTTATATATAAAGAGCATTCAAAATTTATTGACTTCAAATGATCTGTCATGACCATATTATTCAACAATGTCCCTATGATGATATAACTTCTGTTGAAGTTTTATTTTTCCTTGTTTTTATGTGCCTTTCACTACTTTCCTTTCTGTGAGCAACTAATTTCAACTGATTCCATTGATACACTGCTATTAAATTTCTCTGACCCATTTTTTCTATACCTGCTAATGATCTCATAAATCTGTATCTGTCCAATGTCATAAGTTGTCCATAACTATGCTACTCAATTGTCCACAATGCTGACCCATATGTCATTGTACTATCATGAAGGCTTCACAACTACAACTGAATCAAATGTGTCCACTGATCTATTTTATATACAAATCAAAATCTTCATGTATGGAACAACCTGTACTGAATATATCTCTTCCTGAAGGAATATAATCATAAACATATGTTTTTTTAACTACCAATTGATATCTGCATGCGAATAATAATTCTAAATAGATCAATATGTCATTCAATACTTCTTATATCTATCTCTGCAAATACTTCAACTTGCTCAAAAGATGGTTCTCTGATTTGTAGTATCTTTTTCACTGACTCGCCCTATTCAATATTCATATTCACCTCCAACACGCGTAGCTAATAAAAATAATTGCTCTTATGCAGAGTAATATTCCTCTTCTTCTATAGACTCATCATCTTTCTAAACTCTGACTTCTTCCCTTTTTCCTATGTATTGATATTGCACTATAATTCCTAAAAGTACAATCTCTTGGGCATGTTCCTTATTCACTTGTTCTTCTTTTCTTTCTCGCATTACTGCAAATCCTATGATATTCGAGACCTGGCCTTTATTCACTTTTTCTTTTTGTTTTTCATTTCTTCTCCAAACCTTCCTGTATCTAACATATTTTTTTTCCTGTAGATTGTTTTTGATATCATACTATTTCCAATCCTAAGAGTATGAATTATGGGTGTACTTCATTCATCTTCTCTTTGTTTACATGTTCTTGTTTTCTTTTCCAAATGTTCTTATATCATATAGAAGTATCCATCATGCTTCTACAATCACGAGCTATGTGACCATAATTGTTTCTATTGTAACATTAAATGTTATGTGGGGCTACATAAGCATTTCTTCCATAAGCCCTGGAATATCCAATTTTATGTCCAAAGTTAGTACAATAAAAACAATGACCATACAAGAAATTTACATACCTGGGAGTGAATGATCTTCTTTGTGGTGCAGTCCTTTTGAATTCCTACCTTGGGTGATCATGATCATGATTGAAAATTCTTTGTGTCATGAATGTGGAGGATATTCTTGAAGATGTATCTGTATCATTTGTCTTTGATTCTGGCTGACCATGATTTCTTCCTTTGAGTAATCATGCATAACTCTTACTCTTTTCCTCATTCTTCTTTTCTGGAAACTTGGAGTGATTCTCTTCAACATTTTCTATAGATGATGTGGATTTTTTGTCTCTTCAATGTTCTTGTTGAGATTGATTATTTTCGCTCTCAATGTGACAATTTCTTCTTCAAG
This sequence comes from Picea engelmannii, assembly GCA_009831015.1. NCBI lineage: Eukaryota > Viridiplantae > Streptophyta > Pinopsida > Pinales > Pinaceae > Picea > Picea engelmannii. The sequence continues at coordinate 487,058 of ML777897.1, read as the reverse complement.
CTTCTCAACCTCTTCTTTGTAACAACCCTAGTTAAATAGTTGCATAGGGTTTATCAAGAGTAGTTAATTAAATAATTAACTGTCCTAGTGTGTATTAGTTAAATAAAGATTATTTATTAATAATATTGATTAATTAATTAATTATTTATTAATTGTTTAATAATTGATTAATCAACACATTTAAGATTTGGATAAAGAATTCAAGTCTTAACAACTTTAATTTATTTATTATAAGATTGTATGTATCACAGGGGATAAGGTAGTAAATGGAGGGATAAGGTAGTAAATGGAGGGATAAGGTGGGTGGAATTAATGGAAGGTAGGAGGTGGTGAATGAGGGGGATATGACTGGGCAGAGGCTTACGGGAGGATTATGAAATTTTGGAGGAGGAAGCATTTGGGGGAAAAAGGACTATATTTCGTTGGATATTTTTCTGGTTTTGGAGTTTGGGGTGGATTGTTATAGGGGGCACCAGGTTGCTGGGATTTTTGGGCTCGGGGGCCAGGAATCCTCACAGAATCCTGGAGCTAGGGAGCCAGACAGGCTCTGTTCCTAGCTGACAGGGAGGAAAATTCATTTTTGTGCACAGTTTCAGCTTGGGCATAGTTTCAGCTTAGACACAGTTTCAACTTGGGCTTGGACAAATAGAGTTGGGAAACAAATCACTTGACAGGTATTTTTTTTTTTATCATGGCATGTCATTACTGTATGATGATTCAATATGTTATTTATGATGTGTCCATTATTCAATATATCATTTATATCATGCTACCCATTTGGGAATTTTGCTGAGCCATAAACGGTAAACTGTTATTTTGATGATGTTGTTTTTCTGAATGTAGAACCATAAAAGAAATTATAATAGAAATGTTGTGTTTAAATTTATGAAATTCTAGGTTCTGTTAGAGAGGACTTTACACATGGTATCATAGCATTAGTTTAAAATCTGGGGCCAAGGGCCTACCCACCTACTCAAAATTGACCCAGAAATAAAAGAGAAAACCTTAGAAACTGTTGTAAGTCTGAAGGAGGCCTGTTCACCTTAGAAACTGTAAGAAGCCTCACCTGTATGTAAGAAGCCACTATATATTTTTAGAAATAGCTTTTCTTCTAAAATATAAATCTTCTAAAAAAAAAAAAATAGCTTTTTCTTCGAAAATAGAAATTGTTAATGAGTAATAACATAATGAAATCCTTTAAAGGACACACAATCAGAGGAACAAAACACATCAACTTTTAGAATTTCTATTGTCTGGCAAGAGATATACATAAAACAAATACATCTGCTTCGAAACAAGCTAAAATGAAATAAACATTCAATAACCTACTATCTCTACAGGAGGTTTCTGGTATATAAGAATATTACCAAAGACATAAAATTTAATATCTTATCATGTTAAATAGTAAAGTTAAAAGTAAATGGATCCCTTTAATCTCTCATCCTTGATAAACCAACCAATAAAATACAGAAGTTCAAACACTATGTGAAAAATATTAAACATGCTTGATTAAATAAGCCAATCATGATTCCAAAAACAATACCATATATTCAACAACTGCATCTTCGCTTGTTTTGTTCTTGCCAATGTTAACTCCAAGAATGCCAGGACCTGATTTTCCTCTAGGTTTATGCTGCACTACTTTGTTGTTTAGTTAGGGAAGTTGTGCACTAATAACTACATCAATCTATAAGGACGTGGTTGTCTTCAGAACTGCACGTTAACCTGGCTCTCACACTCTGGACGTGGCTCTTAGATCGGCCACTCCGTCCATATCAATGAATAGTAAGCTAGATCAGAGCGAATTATTTTGATAATCCCATACCTATAAACACATAAGCTCTAAAGATATCCTATTGATGTGACTCAACCAAAGTTTAAGACCGAGGATAAATTCAAAGACAAAGGGTTTCGATGCACCCACTTGTCGAACCCATTATCATTTTCTCCTTTAATTCATGAAAATTAATACAGTGAGAGATATAGGTCGAACTGCCAAAAGCACCAGCTTGGAACTAGTAGTCCATATTCGTCTAGGCTGATAGAAGAAACAACTCTTGAGACTCACTGACTATTCTCACTTACTACTCCTAGGTCACTCGACTTCTGTGATGGTAAAGAGGTTGTTTATATGGGAGAGAGAATAACGGGGATTCCATCTACAAGGTTTTAATAAGAGACCGATGGAAGAGAGATGAATGGAACACCTGATAGCTAGAATCAAACTCTAAAATTGGAGAAGGCACTAATTGTAAACACAACACAAGCTTCGAGCCAAGAACCAAAGCCTAGCACCGAAGACCAAGCGCTAAGGCACCATGGAGAAGCCCACAAGGAAAACTACTCATTGCACTAACAACCAAGCACCTGCCACATAGCCTAACAACCAAGCACTTGCCACACAACAAAACAAAAGAAATTCCATGGTCAAGCATGTTAAGGTCCTAACCCGCACATAGGTAGATCAATGTATTCAGATGTAATAAAGGTCAATATTAATAAGGCCTTTCAATAAAATAGAATAAGGCGGATGTAAGAAGACCTAATAGAAGCTTCGACTTCTAGAAGGATATTCCTCTAGATGTTTCTCTTAATAGACATATTTAGTATAAATAAGGGTCGAGGGTATGAAAACCCTATCTTGGAGATTATTGTAACAGAGTGTTGCTCGACTGGAGGTTGCCCCCTCGAAGAGGCCTATGAACATTTCTTTATGAATCAAAGTGTTATTTCAGTTGTTGTTCTCATATTATTTATGTGTTATTGTGGAGATTATGCTGGTTATATTACTGTTATTTTTCCATTTCTAGAATTTATTTATGTTCTGCGTATTTGTTATATCTGGTATCTTACAAGTGGTATCAGAGCACTTTCCTTGGCAAATATTGTGGGAATTTTTTTTCTTCAGGGTAGAGACATTTTCTGGCGTCTTTAAGCCACAGAGATATATCGTTACGTGCATAAACCCATGGTTGAGGGATTCATACACTTAGGAAATACAAGTGGTTCTTAATCGCACATCTGTTGGCCACCCTTGTAACCCTTGTTGGTACCCCTTCGAGTGGTAGCGCATCAGACAACACCTGTGTACGAATCAACCTAGATTTCCTAAATCCCTCTTTAGATAAACCTATCAACTGCTGGATTGCTATAGTGTCACCAAGAACAACACTCGGGAAGATACTCTCTAGTACCTGGGTAGTCAGGTAGTACGGCTAAGGGTACGGTCTATCCTCCTGAGTTGCCCTGAGATATTGGGTCGAGTACCACTATTGGACCCTGCACATATATCAGAGAGCTATAGTACAGGGAAAACTCTTGTCTGTAGAACCCTTGAATACCTAACCCTTCGGGAACATAAACATAAACAAATTAAATTGGCCAGATCTATTGTCGCGCAACTGTGTTCGGGTTGCCAAGTAAATACACATTTCTTTCTGGTTAATAATTTGGGGATTTCAGCACTACAACATTCTTCAGACCGATGTATAACCCAACAACTGTAAAACAAAAAAAAAAGTCTGGAAATTTTTTCACCATTATTTGAGACCTATTCCATTAGATTCATCTCTTCTCCCTTATCACATTCATCCATATCATTTTTCTACAAAAACTTTCTGACCTCACCCGCTCCCTTTTCAATTCACCCATCCTCATGGACCATACCCGTAGCCAAGAGTTGGAGTCTCGCTTAAACACCTTGCAATCTAGTTTCCTCGAGACCCAAAAGGAAGTGAAACAACTCAGTGCTACTATTTCCTCCCGATATACATCCATCAATACCACCATAAATGCATCCATGTAGTCCGCAATGGAGGAATTCAAACAAGAACTGACCACCCATCTTTAATCTGTCTTTGCATCACTTTGCACCAAACTAAAGATCCCTACCGATGACCCTTTTCATGATGCACATACAAAGACCGAAGGTGAAACTTCTTCCCATTCCCTTACCTTTCAGCCCCATCACTTTCAACGTGACATACGCCTTCTACGGGTGGATGTAACCAAATTTGATGGCTCAGACCCCATTGGTTGGGTCACCCAAATGGAACATTATTTCTCTCTCTAAAACATTATAGATGACTTGGCCAAACTTCGATATGGTGTTCTCCATCTAGATCAAGAACGCTGGAAATGGTGGCAATGGAGAAAAACTTCTCGTCAAGGGTATATTGCTTGGACCCAATTTGTGACTGATCTTTATGAACGCTTTGACACTGACACCAACCATTTAGGCCATTTGACAAATTTGAAACAATCAGGAATAGTCGAAGACTTCATAGCTGCATTTGAGCACCTAGCTTTTTGAACAAAGGGCATGAGTGATGCTTTCTTTCGAGAGTGTTTTATCGGTGGCCTCAAGGAGGAGATTCGGGCCCATGTCCTCATGGCTCAACCTGCGAGTTGGGTGGAGGCTACTAAAAAAGATAAAGAAGCACAATAAATTGTTTCCTCTCAAAACCATAATCCTTCCTTTATCCCTCACCCTAAACCAGTAAACCCCACTGCTCCCTCCGCCCCATTAAAGATCCAAAAATTGACCAAGACTAAAATGGTTGAATGCCAACTCAAAGGCCTCTATTATAATTGTGATGACAAATATTTCCCGGGCCACAAATGTAAGGAACAAAATCTTTTTATGTCCATCCCTGAGGATATTTTGGAAGAGGATGTTGAAACTCCCCTTGTGCCCGAGTCGCCAGAAATAACTGACATCAACCCTCCCTCCGACCCTCCCAAAGTGGAACCAATCATTTCCCTCAATGCTCTCACTAGCTTCTTTCCCCCCCAAACCCTCAAGTTAATCGGCTACATCAATCACCGAAAGGTCATCATTCTGGTTGATAGTGGCAACACCCACAATTTTATCCATTGCCGCATTGCCCAAGAAACCCATTGCTACATCCATGTTGTCAACAATTTCCAAATCATGATTGCCAATGGTGGTTCTATGAAATGTGGCGGGCGCTATGAAAATGTGTGTCTCCAAATCGGTGACTACCACCGAAAATCCCATATGTTTTCTATTGACATGGGCGGTTGCGACATTGTGTTGGGTGCAGAATGGATAAGGACTTTGGGTCCCATTCTCATGGATTTTAAGAACTTAACCATGCAATTTGACCAAGAAGGCCACCAATATAAATTCCAAGGCATCACTGTTGGTTCACCTGAGGTCATCAGTTCCCATTACATGGAAAAGATGCTGAGAAAAGGTCATTCTGGTGTCATTGCCCAACTCCATGCCATACAAGACACAGAGACACCCCCAGCGCCCCAAGACCTCCAAGCCCTCATTTCTAAACATCAAACGGTATTTTCCACTCCCCAAGGAATCCCCCCTTCTCGCGGTGTTCATGATCATTCCATTCCCCTTGTCCCAGGAAGCCTTCCCCCCAATATTCGTCCATATCGCCACCCCTTTGCACAAAAAAATGAAATTGAGAAAATGGTCCAGGAAATCCTTACTACAGGCGTCATCCATCCTAGTACGATCCCTTACTTGTCTCCGATCATCATGGTACTAAAGAAATAAGGTTCTTGGAGAATGTGTCCTGACTTCTGTGCTCTCAACAAACTGACCATCAAAGACAAATTTCCCATTCATGTCATTGATGACCTCCTAGATGAATTGAGTGGTGCCCAATTCTTTACCAAACTTGATCTTCGCTCGGGCTATCACCAGATACGTATGAAAGAGGCAGACATCCCCAAGACAACCTTTCATACTCATGAGGGCCACTATGAGTTTTTGGTCATGCCCTTTGGTTTGTGTAACGCCCCCTCCACCTTTCAGAGCTTCATGAACCATGTCTTCCGCCCTTTTCTCTATCATTTTGTCTTAGTTTTCTTTGATGATATCCTCATCTATAGAAAAACCTAGACATACCATCTTACTCATGTGGATCAAGTTCTCTGCTTACTCTCTTAGCACCAAATTTTCCTGAAACAGTCTAAATGTGCTTTTGGTGCCTCAGAAGTAGAATACTTGGGTCATCTAGTGGGAAAGGATGGCGTCAGGGTGGACCCGAAAAAGATTGAAGCTATGCAAGACTGGCTGCACCCAAAGACTCTCAAAAGATTGCGTGGATTTTTAGGCCTAATAGGGTATTATCCCAAGTTTGTTAAGAACTACAGAACGATTTCAACACCTCTCATGGCTCTCTTCAAAAAGAAATATTTCACTTGGACTCCAGCAGCTACTCAATCTTTTCAAACCTTGAAGATGACCATGTGCACCACTCTGGTTCTGGCCCTTCCTGATTTCACAAAGACCTTTGTGTTGGAAAGTGATGCCTCAGGGAAAGGAATCGATGTTGTCCTTATGCAAGAGGGTCCACCTTTGGCCTTCACCAGCAAGCAATTGTCTGAAAGGAATCTGGGAAAACCCATCTATGAAAAGGAAATGTTGGTGATTATGCATGCCGTTGAGTTGTGGCATCCTTATCTCTTGGGGCAATGATTCCAAATTAAGACCGACCATCAAAGCCTCAAGTACTTTCTGGAACAACGCATTTCCTCCCAGGAGAAAAAAAATGGGTGACTAAGCTCTTTGGATATGATTATGAGATCATTTACAAGAAGGGAAAAGACAATGTCATGGCGGATGCACTGTCGCGGAAATATGAAGAAGAAGGATCCCTTTTTTCTCTTTCCTTCATTGTACCCGATTGTCTCCAAGCTGTGCGCCAGGAATGGATTCAAGATCCCAAAATTTTGCATCTGATCCAACAATTGCAGACCAAGGCTCCGACTCACCCAAGGTACTCCTGGCTCCAGGATGAGCTTCAATACAAAGGCTACTTATATTTAAGTAAACAATCCAAGCTCAAATCCATGGTACTTTTCAAGCTTCATGCTACACCCACAACGGGGCACTCAGGGTTCACCAAAACATATGACAAGGTCAAACATTCTTTTTTCTGGGATGGTATGAAACAGGACATCTGTAAGTTTGTCACTGAATGTGAGGTGTGTCAATGCAACAAGGGAGAAATAGTCAAATCTCCAGGCACACTCCAACCGCTTCCGATTCCCCCTGCTATTTGGAAGGACATCTCTATGGACTTTATTACAGGCTTACCCAAATCGGGGAATAAATCAGTCATAATGGTGGTGGTGGATCGCCTTTCCAAGTATGCTCATTTTTGCGCTCTTCACCACCCATTTACTGCATTCATGGTGGCTCAAATTTTCATGGACCAGGTATTCAAGCTTCATGGCATGCCACACTCTATTGTTTCCGATCGTGACCCAACTTTCACAAGAATTTTTTGGCAAGAACTGTTTAAGCTACAAGGCACACACTTGCATCTCAGCTCAGCTTATCATCCCCAGACGGATGGTCAAATGGAAGTTGTCAACAAGTGTTTGGAAACATATCTGAGGTGCTTTGCCTCTGAAAAAAAACACCAGTGGGCTCAATGGTTACCCCTAGCCGAATGGTGGTACAACACTACATACCATACAACCACTCGCATGACTCCTTTTGAAGCGGTATATGGAAAGAAGCCACCTTTAGTTCTCTCATACTTACGGGGTACCTTGAAGGTCTAGGAGGTTGACCAAACACTTACAGTCGAAGAGGATATTCTTCGTACCCTTAAAGAGAACTTGGTCATGGCACATAATCGAATGAAGCAACAAGAAGATAAAGGTTGCTCTGAACGTCAATTTGCAGAAGGGGATCATGTGTTTTTGTGATTGCAACCATATAAGCAAACTTCCCTCAAGGTTGAGCATTGTCAGAAGTTAGCACCCAAATTTTATGGTCCTTACACAGTTCTCAAGCATCTGGGGCAAGTCGCATATCAGTTAGCTTTTCTCAGTCAGTTGAAGCTACATCCTGTTTTTCATGTTTCATGCTTGAAGAAGGTGATTGGAACCAGGTGTCGAATTCAAACCAACCTTCCAGAGTTAGCTGAAGAAGGATCCATTTGGCTACACCCAGAAGCAGTTTTGGACTAGAATGACCGTCACCTGCGTCAGAGAACCATCAAGGAAGTGCTAGTACAGTGGAAATATATGACTCCAGCAGATGCCACTTGGGAACTAGCTACCATTTTGCAGCAGTTTCCACATCTCAAGCCTTGAGGACAAGGATGTTTTTAAGGGGGTGGACATGTTAAGGTCCTAACCCACACATAGGTAGATCAATGTATTCAGATGTAATAAAGGTCAATATTAAGAAGGCCTTTCAATAAAATAGAATAAGGCGGATGTAAGAAGACCTAATAGAAGCTTTCACTTCTAGAAGGATCTTTCTCTAGATGTTTCTCTTAATAGACATATTTAGTATAAATAAGGGTCAAGGGTATGAAAAACCTAGCTTGTATATTATTGTAACAGAGCGTTGCTCGACTGGAGGTTTCCCCCTCGAAGAGTCATGTGAACATTTCTTTCTGAATCAAAGTGTTATTTCAGTTGTTGTTCACATATTATTTCTATGTTATTGTGGAGATTATGCTGGTTATATTACTGTTATTCTACCATTTCTATCATTTTATTTCTATTCTGCGTATTTTTTATATATGGTATCTTACAAAGCGCCAACACCAAATCACAAGGGAGAAACACGATGAGCATGGTATGCACAATGCGTCAACGCAGTAGTCGAACTCATAACTCCCAAGAAAAAGAAAAGAACACCAAAGACTGTCAGGCCTATCCTAATCTTTTGTGATCATCGATATCAAAGGAAAGCTTGGTGTTGATTTTAAATTGATCATGATTACCCCAACAAACTAACTGATATTGCCAAACAAATTGCACTTATTGACTTCCTATATATAAAAAAAATGAAGATAAAACCAGAAAAACCCAGATCCGACGATACTGAGGGGAGAGACCAACCATGGCGACCATGGTTGCACCTTTCAGGTGGTCGGCCATGGAGCTAGAGCCACCTGTGGGCCATTACACAAAGATAAAACTAGGACGAGACTGAGCACCATGAAGGAGGACTTTACACATTACATTTCTGAGGGTTTTGAACACCGGACCTTTGCTTGGAGTTACACGATCTCCAACATTTTCAAACGTCCAAGGTTTCAAACGCACGGTGTTGTCATGATATTACAAAGCAGAGGAGCATGCAATGGTGCACTACACGTACCAGTAGAGTTAAAACAAAAAAAATGTATATAGCCACGTCCCAGCTCCTCCCAACATACCAAGCTCAACGCACGTGCCCAACCATGGAGGAGAAACCCACAAAGGAATGGAGGGAACATGCCACTGTACATGACACACCCTCCAGACCTTGAAACCATGGACAACAGGGTCGACTAAGCAGAGAGATGGCCATGGCTAGCCTCATCCTTCACCCAGAGCGTTTGACAAAAAAAAAATGAAATGAAAAGGAAGAGAGGGTAGGGTTCGAAGAGATAAGGATGAGGATATTAGGGTTAAGGGATGAGCGTCGGGGAAGAGGGCACGTGGGCCTCATGCGAGGACCCACTACCCGACTCTAGATTTTTTTTAATTTAATTTAATTTTATTTTTAATTTATTTATTGTTTTAATTATTTTAATTTTATTTTTATTTTTAATCGTAATGTAATTGTTTTGTTTTATTTTATTTTAATGTTATTTTTATTATTTTTATAAAAAAAAGGAGATATTTTTAAGATATTATTATTATCTTTAATTAAGGTTTAAATTATTAATGTTTAATTTAGGTTAAATGTTAATTATTTAATAACCATAATATTTAAATTTAAATATATATACAAGGTGATAACTAATCAACTAATTAATGTCAATAATCAGGATGATTAATTAATTTAATTGGTTAATTAAATTAGGGATTAACTAAGTGATTAGCTAGGTAATTAAGTAGGATACCAATGATAATATTAAAATTTTTGGATTAACCAAATGCATTGATTAAGGTGACTGAAACTTAGGTTAGAAGTTTAATCTAGATTTGTTTTATATATATAATGTTGATAAGTATTAAAAAATAAATAAATAAAATCACCTTACCTAGTTTTAAAGAATTTTTTTTTTAAAGACTTAGACCAAGATAAGCGGGAGGGGGCTTCATGCGCACTAGGAAGGTAAGTTAGAGGAATAGGCGAGAGGGGTATAGTGCTAGAGTAACTACCAAGCGAGAGGGTCAATAGTTTTCTTAGGCAAATACATCAAGGTTAGACGCTTAAACCCTAACCTAGCCACTTCCCCTAAAGAGAGTAACATTTGTTTATAGACAAGTAAAGAAAAACTTATGCCTAACCCTGTTTTCTAGTTTAAGTTGCAAAAATTTGAAACGTCCTTGAACTCACCCTGACAACTTTGGTTGATGCAGGTTAAATAATACAAGATGGTTAGGACTCGAGGGAATTGAGGCAGAGGATCATCGTTGTAGGCACCGCCAACACCGCCAGTGCCTCCACCACGATCGCCTAAACTATCTCTCATACTGCGCTCTTTGGAGGCCATAAATGAGAGTTTAAAGGGGCATCGAATAGCAGGGATCGAAGTGGAACCCACACCATATGGACCAGGTAATCCTGAAGAATCAAGGGATTCAGAGGGAGTACCTCCACCCGAAGACATCACTAGAGAACTACAGAAGATCAAACTTCCAGAGTTTGTCGGGGGTCATGCCAGTGAATGTGCCGAGGCATGGTTGGAGGGCATGACAAGGTGTTTTTCCTTAAGGGACTATGCGTCCACCTCAAAGGCGAAGATAACAATTTTTCAGTTGAGAGACAATGCCTTGAACTGGTGGGGCAACCTAGAAATACAACTGCATCTTACTCCGGACACAGTATCTTGGGAAATTTTTTAGGAGAGGTTTAGGAGGAAATATCTACCAGCTTACTATGAGGAACAACAGGTAGGAGAATTTCATGATCTAGTACAGGGAAACATGACCGTAGAAGAATATGAGATTAGGTTTATGGAATTGGTCAAATATGTTTCATATATGGATAATGAACAATGACAGGCAGAACGCTTTGTCTATGGGTTGAACCCTAAGATAAGGGCTATGGTGCGGATGTGGAAACTGTCTTCCGTAGTGGAATCTGTGGAAAATGCATGTTATGCGGAGGAACACATGACCTTAACCGAAGGTATGAGACCGACCTTTCTGCATCGTCATGGATTCGTAGGGAAGGCCCTAGGACATTTCCCAGGGGAGGGGGCTCAAGGCCACCTCTATATGATAACAGAGTCGCACCAAGGACAATAGCTGCAAGAATTTCAATAGAAGCAAGTGCAAGATCTTGTTCATCACCAACAATGCAGGCAGGTCCACAAACATCTCAGGGAGTAGCTAGTAGGGGCAAGGGTTCCAGGGGAAGGAACTCATTTCAGAGACAGTCATAGAATAGTGCACAGATTCAATCATGTGTTACATGTTGGGGATGTGGAGGACCCCATTACTAGAGTGACTTCCCAGAGTTACAATCGGGATTTGTGCATAGAGAAGGAAAGGCCCCGATGGCAAGAGCAAGTAGCAGCCACCAGATTTACGCAGTGGTTAATAATTACCAGGCTGAACATCAATCCATGGTTGTGGAGTCATCAGGTACACTAAATCATATCAATGTAAAGATTTTATTTGATTCTGGTGCTACAGATAGTTTCATTTCACCATCTGCATTAGAAAAGAGTGGGTTGGCAGCCTATGAGCACGATGACTTTAAACAAGTTGAGATGGCTTTGGGGGAAAAACAAGTAGTAGGACCTAGCGTTGATAATTGTATAGTAGACCTGGGAGTGTGTACTACCAGGTTGAAGGTATACGTCACTACTCTCAGGGTGTATGACCTAATCATTGGAATGGATTGGTTAGAATCTCATCAAGCTTTGGTAGATTGTTTCGCAAAAAGGGTGCTCTATGTAAATGACGAAGGAAGGCCAATGGAGATCCAGGGTGTGTGGAGAAGGGTGTCATTACACTTTATCTCAACTATGAAGGTTAAGCGATGCTTGAGGCAAGGGTGTTGACTATATGTAGTGGAAGCAGTGAATGAAAGGAAGGGACCCTCCTTGGATTAGTACCCGGTATTGTCATAATTTAAGGATGTTTTTCCGAACGAGTTACCAGGGTTACCTCTTGAGAGGGAGCTTGATTTTACTATTGAGCTAAAACTTGGTGCAGAACCAATTTCCAAGACTCTGTATCGGATGACAGCGCTAGAACTTTGTGAGTTGCAAATGCAGTTGAAAGAGTTATTAGACTTAGGGCTAATAAGGCCAAGTGTCTCACCTTGGGGCACACTAGTAATTTTTGTGAAGAAGAAGGATGGTTCCTTACGAATGTGTATAGATTACAGGGACTTGAACCGTGCTATAGTGAAAAATAGGTACCCAATGCCGCAAATAGATGACCTCTTTGATCAGATGAAAGGAGCAACAATATTCTCAAAGATTGATTTGTGATCAGGGTATCACCAGTTAAGGATTAAGGAAGGTGATATTCCTAAAATTGCCTTTCGAACTCGATTTTGGCTTTACAAGTTTGTCGTAGTACCTTTCGGATTGACTAATGCACCAACAATATTCATGAGCCTCAAGAACAATGTATTCCGGAAGTACTTAGACCGTTTTGTACAATTCATTGTAGATGACATCCTCATCTATTCCAAAAATGAAAGAGAACATGAGGAACACTTACGAGTGGTGTTGTCCTACCTAAGAGAGAACAAATTGTATGGGAAGTTGTCAAAGTGTTCCTTGTTTCAGAAAGAGATCCACTATTTAGGTCATATCATTTCTAGTGAAGGAATCTCTATGGACCCAGAAAAGGTAAAGGCCATTATGGAGTGGCTAGTGCTGAAAAATGCCCATGAGGTGAGAAGCTTCATGGGGCTAGCAAGTTATTATCGGAGATTTGTGGAAGGATTCTCAAAAATAGTGAAACCCATCACCACTTTGCAGTGCAAGGGGGTTAGGTATGAATGGATGGAAGAATGCGATAGTGCATTTATTGATCTTAAGAGGTTACTAACTAGTGTGACAATTCTACGAGTGTCGGATATGGAAAAGGACTTCACAGTCTGCACGGATGCCTCGAAGCAAGGGTTGGGGGACGTGCTAATGCAGGATGGAGGAGTGATATCTTATGTGTCAAGGAAGTTTAATAAACACAAAGAGATTTACGCTACTAATGATTTAGAGTTGGAAGCTATAATGCTAGCTATGAAACTTTGGAGGCACTATCTTGTGGGGTGAAACTTTGAGATCAAAACGGACCATCAAAGTTTAAAACATATCTTCACTGAAAGGGATCTGAATGCCAGGCAAAGGCAATGGAGTGAGTTTATGAGTGAGTACAATTTTGGTATTTTGTACATCAAGGGGAAGGAAAATGTGGTCGCAGATGCCTTGAGTAGGAGGCCACATGTCTTCTTGATGCAGGAGCATCGCAAGGCGTGCAAGCATAGCCAACAACGATACAACACGGAGATAAGAGACAGCTGGAAAAGCACCAAGCACATGTTTTGAAAATGTTTTGAAATATTAATGAAGTCATTAAGTGGAGGCATGCTTATATTATTGTAAAAGGACCTTGAGCGATCCACTCTCATCCATAGTAGATAGGATACTTTATGTGTAATGAATGTAGGTAGATAAAATTTAATGCTTAGATTAGACATTTTTGGAGAACAAGAGGGAAACGAGATATAGACACGCTCATTGTGTAGTTGTAAAATAATTATGTCGAGAGAGCATAGAGAATAGAGAAGAGAGTAGAGAGCTATTGTTGAAAACACTCATGTACAGAGATTTGAATTAATAGAAAGAGCTTCGATTCAAATTCATGGTGTCGTATTTGTTCTTTGTGTATACATGTTGAATGTTATGCTCATGGATGTTTACTTTCTGTTATACATTTTCTTTATATTCTATGTATATGATTTTATGATTTGTGTTTGAAGTCTGGTAGAGAGTAAGGAATGAGTTTCAATTGTTTCTCTACCTGAGTGAGTAAAATTACTACAAGAAGTGCAGTGAAGTTTGTCTGCAAGGAGTGCGTTGACAGAAGTCAGAGTTCATCTCTGAAAGCTCAAGAGGGATAATAACTGTTCTCATTCTCGCAGAAGTGCAAGTTGAGCACATGAGTTGTGCAAGGAGTGCACAGGCTGAGTAAAGTTCCAGAGTTTGTGAACCTGAGAAATTGTTGAAGGACTACTGCTGTAGGGAGTGCGTAGAGTCGAAGGACGTCAAATCTTTGAAGCAATTGAAGGATTCGCTGCAAGGAGTGTGTGCAGGAGTCTTCTTTAAGACTCGAACTTGGAGAAATATTAGGAAGAATAGGGTCTTCATAGTTATCAAAGAAAAGAAAAAAAGGTTGGTGCCTTGAGGCATTGAAAGGAGGCGTAGCAAGTTTTCATTGCAGGAAGGTAAGTTCCGCAGAGAAATATTTGGTTAAATTCACAGGAATTGTCCAGGAAGAAACGGACGGTCAGAATTCTTTGAGAGGAATTCGAGAAGTCACAAGAGACATTAGATCTTATAGAGAAGAAGGAACGTTACAATGATATTTCCTCAAGCGTAAGCTCAGAATAAATTAGGGATGTAGGATCCAAGTCATCCAAGGCCGTTGGATCGCTCGTGAAATCTCATTTCGTAGTTTTCATGCATTGAAGGGTCGAAGGTTTTGCATCAAGGTTTGTGAAGTCATGAAAGGCGAGTAGCGAAGTGGTGAGTGGATCAGAGCCATCCATCAGGGGAGGACAGGTGGCAGAGATCTAGAGATCTTGTGAACTTGGAGGTTCGTGAGGTGAGAACCCAAAGATTGGGTACTCTAGGTTGCGAAAGGTGAAGTCCTGAAAGTGTGAGAAGTTCCGTTGTGGGACAGTGTAGACGACGTGTCAAAATTTGGCAGTTTGACACTTAGGTACATCAAGGAGTTTAGGATCTTGGCACTTTGGGTGTCGTGATATAAAGGAGACAACACTTCGGGGAGTGAAGTGTCGAAGTGTAAAGTGGAGCGTAAGGGACACGTGGAAGAATCACAAGGTGGGCCCATGGAAGAGACGGGTGGATGCATGTCGTATTTTTAAAGTAGTCAACACCCCATTGACCTCTCGTTTCTCGTGGATTCGTGAGACAAGATTCGGGAGTTTGACATCGGACCTCACAAACAACGAGAAGCGAAAAGTGTTGAGTTAGCCTAGCTAGTGGTCATGCACAAAGGGTGCTAACACAAAAGCGCTATACCCATATTGACACTTCGGTTATTGCGGAATTGAAGAGGAAGAGTCGAGAGCCTAGACTCGCGAAGTCACGAAGTTACGATAAGGGAATTTGGGTAAGACCTTGGTCATAATATTGTGGTCGTTAGGGGGAAAAGGGGCTCGTGCCTAGTGCTATTCGCACATGAGATCTCCCAAAAAAGGACCTATGGATCAACAACTTGAAGATTCCAGCAGGGAATCTGAAAGAGCCGATTCAGCTCAGTAGAAATAAAGAATGATCCTATGAAGAGGGCGTCGACTGGACGGTCGAGTGGGTCTATGTCTGCACCATCTAGTATCAGAGCCTGATTCTTGTTTGTATATTTCAAGCAGGAAAAGCGAGAAGGAATTTCAACCATGCTGTCGAGGAGAAGAGACAGGGAAACACCTAATTCGCTAGAGGAAAGGGAAATGCCAGAAGGAAGGGGTAGGAAGGTGCAGAATCCAGAAGTGGAAAGAGATCTGCATGACATTTGCGCTAGATTTGTGGATGTGGAAATAAAAAAAAGGTGCACATCTGATATTGGAGATGTCAGTGAGTCCGAAAGTGAAGATGATGCTGGACATGAAGAAGAAGTAATTGCAGCAGAGGATGCAGCAAATGAACGCTTGATTAGAGTTGTTGCAAGAATGAGTGCAAGAGCCAAAATGGACATTCCAGTTTATGAGGGAAACTTGGATGTTGAAAAGCTTCTAGAATGGATTAGAGCTCTGGACACATATTTTGACTATGAAGATGTCGAAGAAAACAAGAAGGTCAAACATGTTGTCACGAGACTTAAAGGACATGCAACATTGTGGTGGGATGAACTGCAAGCTGACATACGCTACCAAGGTAAGCAGAAAATCAAGATTTGGGATAGGATGATCGCAAAGATGAAGGAGAAATTCATTCCCAGGGATTACCAGATTAATCTGTTTCGAAGGATGCAAAATTTGAGACAGAATATGATGACAGTGAAGGAATATACTGAAGAGTTCTACAGGTTGAACATCAGAGCAGGTCATCGTGAAAGTAATGATGAAAAGGTTGCCAGGTATATGAATGGCCTGAGATACAAAATTCAGGATGAGATGAGCATGATGACCATCTGAATGATGGAAGATGCTTATCAAATGGCTCTAAAGGTGGAAGAGAAGTTGAGATAAAAACAAGGTCAAAGAGGCCGAGGCAGAAGTCAAGCCAGGGGCAAATCAATCGTCCAAGATAGAAATTGGAAGCCTAAGGAAGAATGGAAGAAACCTTAGATTGAGAGAGGCGGAATCTCACAGAAAGGGAAATATGCTGGACAGATAAGGCAGTATGCTGATCAGAAAGAAGAGTATGTTGATAACAACATTTTTCCTCGTACTAGAGGTAGAGGAAGAGGAAGAGGTGGAGTGATAAAATGCTTCACGTGCGGAAAGGTCAGACACAAGTCTTATGAATTTCCAGACAAGAAGAAAGAGGAAGCAGAGACTCACATTGCCGAAGAATAAAGGTGAAATGTTGAGGCAGAGGATGCTGAAGGTGGAAGATCGATGATGATGCAAAAAGTTCTTTTGACACCAGAGAAGGAAGTGGAGAGTTCGATCCAAAGGAACAAACTTTTTCAGACTGCTTGCAAGACCAAGGAAAGGGTATGCAAGGTCATTGTGGACAGTGGTAGCACAGACAATCTCATTTCAACGGAGATGGTAGAAAAATTAGAGCTGGAAACGATTGATCATCCAAGCCCATACAGAGTTTTGTGGTTGCAAAAAGGACATCAGGAAAATGTCACTAAGCAATGTTTAGTTGAGTTTAAAATAGGAGGGTATAAAGATGAAATACTCTGTGATGTTATTCCGATGGATGTTTGTCATCTATTGTTGGGTAGACCATGGAAATATGACAGAAATGTGATTCATGACAGGAAAATGAACACATATACCCTAGAGAAGAATGGGAGAACTCACATGTTGTTGTCGATCAAATATAAAGAGGTGAAACCTAAAGTAAGCAACACTATACTTCTCATGAGTGGGAAGGAACTTCTTATAGAGGTTAGGAAGAAGGAGGAACCACAATTCATTGTGGTCAGGAAACCAAAGATTGTTTTAACCAACACAAGGGTAGATGATTTACCAGAAGAGGTTCAAGAACTGTTGGAAGAGTTTGCTGACATAGTAGTAGACGAACTACCTCATTCGTTGCCATCAATTAGAAGTATAATTCATCAAATTGATCTTCTACCTGGAGCTAGTTTGCTAAACAAAGCAGCGTATAGATTGATGCTGCAAAAAGAGGTCAAAAGAAAAGTCCAGGATTTGTTGGACAAAGGGTTGGTCAGAGAAAGCTTGAGTCCATGTGTTGTTCCGACAGTACTTAGTCCAAAGAAGGATGAAGGCTGGAGGATGTGTACTGACTCGAGGGAAATCAAAAAAATAGCCATTAGGCAAATATTTCCATTGCTAAGGATGGATGATCTGATGTATTTCTTGAGTGGAGCCAAATTTTTTTCGAAGATTGATTTGAAAAGTGGATATCACCAGATTCGTATGAGAGAAGGTGATGAATGGAAGACAACCTTCAATACTAACGAAGGGTTGTAATAATGGATTGTCATGCCATTTGGTTTAACAAATGCACCAAGTACCTTCCTGAGATTGATGAACGAAGTCTTGAAGGAGTTCATTAGAAAATTTGTCATTGTGTATCTTGATGACATACTGATTTTCAGTAAAACAAAGGCAGAGAATCTGAAACATTTGGCTACAGTGATGAAGAGGCTACAGCAAGAGAAGTTGTTGATAAACATGAATAAATCCTCATTCATGAAGACAAAGCTCATTTATTTGGGGTTTGTTATTTCTACAGATAAGTTGAGGATGGATCCATATAAGGTGGAGGTGATTAAGAATTGGCCATCACCGAAGTGTTGAACAACTGAGAGGGGGGATGAATCAGTTGTTACCATGCTTAAAAAATAATGCTTCTTTTAAAATCTTTACAAGGCACTCAATGATGATCACAATAATGCAAGGAGATAAACAAAGGCACATTCAACATCAGTCACACACATGTGATACACAAAGATAGATATTTCCTGAGGAAACCCATAAAGGGTAAAAACCTCTTTTTCTTTATATGATGAGTAATAGTTACATTCTTTACATTATCACACACATGAAAACCAAATCATAATGAGGCTACAACCTCTGTTTTGCAAGATGCAACTTGCTGAGAGCACCAACTCTCTATTTTCTCTAGCACCCACTAGAAGGAAGCACCAACTCCCTGGTTTCTCTAGCACCAACTAGAAGGAAGCACCAACTCCCTGA
>ML777897.1:415556-468506 GCA_009831015.1 Picea engelmannii | reverse complement strand
GCAACTTGCTGAGAGCACCAACTCTCTATTTTCTCTAGCACCCACTAGAAGGAAGCACCAACTCCCTGGTTTCTCTAGCACCAACTAGAAGGAAGCACCAACTCCCTGAGTGTTTCCAACACCAACTGGATGGAAGAACCAACTTCCAATCATACAGGAACCAACCTGTATAACAGAGAACAAGAGTTCTCCCTTGCACCACCCTACCACCCTGGTTTCTCTGGCTACAACCAGATGGAAGCTACAACTCCCTGTGTTCAAGCACCCACTTGAACCTATGAGGACAACAGTCCTCCCTAGCACCTCCCAATCACCCTGAAATATTACTTCTTTGTTACTCAAACTTATTACAGTGATATAATGTTCAACAATGGCTTACCAGACTCATCACTCTTCTACTGCATTTCGTTACTCTGTCTGCCTCATTACCTTCCTGCACACCTCACTTGCGTTGTCTGTTCTTCTACCTTTTATGCTCTTTGCTCCATGTCCATTCACTGCACTGTTCCTCTTATGTGCTATTCAGATGCTGCACTCTCCTCCTTCTTCACACATGAATCACCTTCACCAACAATAACCACAACAAACTCCAATAGCGACATCAACTGCTTCTCTTCTCTGTACCGTGTATATATAGCTTATGTGCATCTTGTGCATGCAATATTCACCATTCCTCTGCATGCTCATACCGCGCCAATATCCTCCACATATCAAGTGATCTATGTGATCATCATCGTGACTCTTCAACTTCTCTGGCGGTTTTCCCACACGTTCAACATCATTGTATGTTGTATTGAGATTCCTCAGCCTCTCTAGCAGTTTGAGAATCTTCGTCTTCTTTGTGACAGACGAGATCACCTTCTTTGTTTCAGTTACAGACTTCAACGCTCATCCATCTATCAATCCCTTCTAAGAATAGTCTTCCTTCACTGGACGAAGCTTGGAGACTCTTCATCTCCTATGGAGATCACACATAGGGCTCTTCGAATTCTCTAGCAGACATCATCAATGGTTTTTGGAAGTTCTACTATGTCATGCTATAGTCGCCCTCCGATCTTGTTCACATTCATCTGCACCATTGGATATGCAACGATAAAATCCGGATGACCAGAATCTGTGCTCCCAGATCTATGGTCGGGATTCGATTCCGGAGCCCCCCTACCATTCTATCTTTAAGCGGAGGGGGGGGGGGTTCAGAATTGGGTGTGCATCTCTCGAGCAGTCAAGATTAAAGTACCTAGATCAACGATGCTCAAGCGATTACGAACCCCCTTTTCCATTCTGGCTTTAATTAAAGGGGGGAAGTCTGGAATGGTGGGGTATCAAGGAAGGGCCCCATTCCTGTCGTGTCACCTTTTGTATCATTCTCCTCCCTACCTAACCGTGCACCAAGGCTCGTTCCCTTTAGCTCCTCCTTGTCCTGTAATATCTGTCCATCTCTTGCTGATGTGACCAAGGGCTATGACCACAGCCTTATGCATAAGGCACTTTCACGATTTCATGACTCATGTGGTAGGAGTTCTTGTCATCTCCATCTCTCAATTTCCGAAACTTCGAAGTGGAGTCAACCTGCTGACATCACACGTGGATTGACACGTGTTGAATACTGCCATGTGTCACTCTAATTCATGACTTATATGTGCCTGAAGTGTTGAATTAGCATGACACTTTTCATTGCCTGGTTGTGCCACGTGTTCTTAGGATTGCTGACATGTTGGGTCGACGGTCTAGATCACATCTTGATCTGACGATTCAGATTCAGTCGGGATTTCACACATCGCGATTTCAGGATTCTTGATATCAATATTCTTTGACATTTCCAACTCTCAATCCTCGAAACTCCGACAGGGAGTCAGATCAACGGTCCAGATCACATCTTGATCTGACGGTTCAGATTCAGTCGGGATTTCACACATCGCGATTTCAGAATTCTTGATGTCAATATTCTTTGACATCTCCAACTCTCGATCTCCAAAATGTTGACAGGGAGCCGGATCAACAGTCCACATAACCCTCTGAGATGGATGGTCCTCCTGCTTTTGGGATTTGTGAGCCCTCTACTTCTTGCACTTTTAAAGATCATGTAGGTTTTCCTCGATCCAATGGTGGTTGGATCCTATGCTCAGATCTAACGCTTGAGATCTATCCTCCAGATCTGCGCGCTCCTTTTATCTTCATTCAGATCTGACGGCCATCGGGAATTCAGGATGAGATCCAACGATCACTGACACTTCTCCTCCATAGTGTACTTTGTCCTTGTTTTTCCTTCGCTGCATACTCTGATCTTGCCATCAATGACAAGCTTACTTTTCCTGATAATAACCTGCCAACAATCCTCTACACTATCTCTTCTGAACTTATCGGGCTTGCTCTGCAGCGTCTTCCTAAAATACTTCTGGTGCCCATCTATTACATTCTTCCTGTACGTATGCCATCTTCATTGCTGTACTTTCCATCAATGACAAGCATTCTCTACCTGTTAAACATTTGCCAACAATATCCCCCTTTGGTATTGATGGAAACTAAGGCACCTGAATTCTTTTCTCCCCCTTTGACATCAATGTCAAAGAAGAGACATGCTCCCCCTGAGCTATTGTAGTAATTTTAGGAGGCATTAGATATTCAAACAATGCAAAACTCCCCCTAACAAGATGGACTTTTTAGGTGTGAAACGAAATGACACCCAGCTTCTATCTGAGATATTCAAACGGTGTCTTGGCTAGGGGCTTAGTAAAGATGTCTGCAATTTGTTCTGTAGTGGGAATGTAATGGACCTGAACAATCTGATTAGTGACCTTCTCTCTCAGAAAATGATATTTTATGGGAATATGTTTTGTCTTGGAGTGGAGCACAGGATTTTTAGACACACTGATGGCACTTGCGTTATCACAATGAATTGGGATCGGTGGAATATATTTTACCTCTAAGTCTGCAAGTGTCTGAATCATCAATAATACTTGTGTGCAACAGGTAGAAGAAGCAATGTACTCTGCCTCTGTGGTTGATAAAGAAATGGAACCTTTCTTTTTACTAATCCAGGCTACTAAGGAGTTGCCCAAGAAGAAGGCTCCTCCACTGGTGCTTTTTTTCTCATCAACACAATTTGCCCAATCTGCATCTAAATAAGTAGTCAACTAAAGACTTTGATTTCTGGGATACCACAGACCATAAGTCATTGTTTCTTTTAAGTACCTGAATATCCTTTTGACAGCTTGCAAATGACTTTGTTTAGGTGCAGCCTAATATCTTCCTACCATTCCTACAACATGCATTATGTCTGGGCAAGATGTTGTGATGTATAGTAGGCTTCCTATCATTGATCGATTTGAGCTTTGATCAACATCAGGTGAATCATCATCCTTTCTTAATTTACATCTAGTTACCATAGGTGTAACCATAGGTTTAGAATCTCCCATTTGAAACCTTTTCAACATTTCTCTTAAATATTTTCCTTGAGAAATGAAGATCCCATTGGGCCTCTGAGTAATTTGCAGACCAAGGAAAAATGACAGTTCTCCTCTCATAGACATTTTAAATTCAGACTCCATGGCAGAAGCAAACCATTGTACCTGGAAAATGGTTGTCTTCTTTGAGCAAATTGATTTCCTTCTTGTTGATGACGTCTTTTAGTAGAAAGAACATTGTTTCTTCATCCTACATATTCAGTATTGACACCATTTTCTTTACTCATCCTGGGTTGTTGATTGTCTTCCTTTATTTCTACAGGTTTGTTATTGTCATTGGTTGTAGTTTTGACAAACTTGATGGGTTCTTCAGTTCCTGTCTTCTCACTGCTTGATCCCTCTTCATAACCCAAACCAGTTTTTATCTTTGGATTCCTTTGCTGATTCAGAATGGTGGTTAATCCTTCTGAGGCTTTGATACTTGACAGATTCTAATTATACAAGGCTTGAAACTTCTCCATTTCTTTCCTTGTTTTCACTACTTCTTGTTCTAATGATTCACATCTTGCCTTCTTTTATAATATTTGTTGTTTCTGAATCTCTTTGATTTTCTTTGCCTCTTCCAATTCTACCTTTAGTAGGACAAGGTCTTCACCAGGTTATTTACTGTCTTTCTCAAACTGTATCAACAATTGCCCTTGCTTTCTGTTCTTGATTCTTAGTCTGTCAATCTCTTCCAATGCACTGATCAGTTCTCCTTCCATGTCAACCACAACTTCTTCTTCATTAACGTCACTCCCTGTGTTATTATTGTCATAATACTCTTTGGCCATAAGTGTGAATTCATTTAGTTTATCTTCAATAGATGAATCATTATCCTCATCATCTAAAGGATCATCATCATTGTTTGCAAAAAGACTTTTCTTCTTAAATTTATTCTCTTTAAAGAAATTTTTGTGTTTGTATTTCTCCTCATCATCACAATTCTGATCCTTTCCTTTGTGGGGACATTTGTTTGCAAAATGACCTATCCTACCACATTTAAAACATTTGAAAGGCAGTTTACCTTTGTATTTGCTTGATCCCTTCTTCAGTCTTTTCACAAATTTTGCTTCAATTTCATCGGGCTCAGAATCCTCATTCTTCTCTGCTTTAAATGATGCTTCTCTGGAGGTGGGTTTATCTTTAACTATTCTCATTTCATATGCAGTCAATGTTTTGAGAAGTTGGTCAAACTGTAAGGTTTTAAGATCATTAAGTTCTTCTATAGTAGAGACCTTCAGGTTGAACCTATCTGGGAGATATCTCAAGATTTTCTGAACTAAAGAAGGTTCCCCAATTGTTTCACCAAGTGCCTTCATTTCATTTACCATTTCTTCTACTCTCAGAAAGTATTTTCCAATAGTTTCATCTTCCTTCATCTTCAGTTGTTCAAACTGTATTTTGTAGGTTTGAATATTTGCATCCTTTACCTTCTCATTACCCTTATAATTGTTAATGAGTTTGTCCCACATTTCTTTGGCAGTTCCTAGGTGCATAACCTTTATGAATTCTGCTTCTGCAAGCCCACTCAAGATAGCATTCATGGCCTTAGCGTTGAATCTAAATTCTAGTTTGTCATCCTTATTAGCTAGCACTACTGGCTTTACATAACCAGTATCTACCACATCCCAGACATCTGCACCTAAATCCATGATGTACGTTCTCATTCTAACTTTCCAGAAGGCAAAGTTTGTTCCATTGAACAGAGGGGCCTTATTGGTTGAATTTCCTTCATGGCTTGACATGTTTAAGCTCTATGATATACCCTTAGATAAAAGGGGTCGGATTTGATACCAATTGTTGAACAACTGATAGGGGGGGTGAATCAGTTGTTACCGTGCTTAAACAATAATGCTTCTTTTAAAATCTTTACAAGGCACTCAATGATGATCACAATAATGCAGAGAGATAACCAAAGGCACATTCAGCATTAGTCACACACATGTGATACATAGAGACATATATTTCCTGAGGAAACCCATAAAGGGTAAAAACATCTTTTTCTTTATATGGTAAGTAATAGTTACATTCTTTACATTATCACACACATGAGCACCAACTCATAATGAGGCTACGGCCTCTGTTTTGCAAGCTACAACTTGCTGAGAGCACCAACTCTCTATTTTCTCTAGCACCCACTAGAAGGAAGCACCCACGCCCTGAGTGTTTCGAGCACCAACTGAATGGAACCACCAAAATCCAATCATACAGGCACCAACTTGTATAACAGAGAACAAGAGTTCTCCCTTGCACCACCCTGCCACCTTGGTTTCTCTGGCTGCAACCAGATGGAAGCTACAACTCCCTGTGTTCAAGCAACCACTTGAACCTATGAGGACAACAGTCCTCCCTAGCACCTCGCAACCACCCTGAAATATTACTTCTTTGTTACTCAAACTTATTATAGTGATATAAGGTTCAACAAGAGCTTACCAGACTCATCACTGTTCTACTGCATTTCGTTACTCTGTCTGCCTCATTGCCTTCCTGCACACCTCACTTGTGTTGTCTGTTCTTCTGCCTTTTATGCTCTTTGATCCATGTCCATTCACTGCACTATTCCTCTTCTTTGCTATTCAGCTGCTTCACTCTCCTCCTTCTTCACACATGAATCACCATCACCAACAACAACCACAACAAACTCCAATAAAGACAACAACCGCTTCTCTTATCTGTATCGTGTATATATAGCTTCTGTGCATATTGTGCATGAAATATTCGCCATTCCTCTGCATGCTCATACCACACCAATCTCCTCCACATCTCAAGTGCTCTGCGTGATCATCATCGTGACTCTTCAACTTCTCTGACGGTTTTCCCACGCGTTCAACATCACTGTATGTTGTACTGAGATTCCTCAGCCTCTCTGGCAGTTTGAGACTCTTTGTCTTCTCTGTGACAGTCGAGCTCACCTTCTCTATTTCAGTTATAGACTTCAAAGCTCATCCATCTATCAATACCTTCTAAGAATAGTCTTCCTTCTCTGGATGAAGCTTGGAGACTCTTCATCTCCTCTGGCGATCACACAGAGGTCTCTTCGAATTCTCTAGCAGACGTCATCAATGGTTTTTGGTAGTTCTACTATGTCATGCTACAGTTTCCCTATGATCTTGTTCACATTCCTATGCACCATTGGATATGCAGTGAGAAAATATGGATGGCCAAAATCTGTGCTCGCAGATCTACGGTCGGAATTCGATTCCGGAGCCCTCCTGCCATTCTATCTTTAAGAGGAGGGGGGGGGTCCAGAATTGGGAGCGCATCTCTCGAGTGGTCAGGATTAAAGTATCTAGATGAATGACGCTCAAGCGATTCCAAACCCACTTTGTCATTCTGCCTTTAATTAAAGGGGGGGGTCTGGAATGGTGGGGTATCGAGGAAGGGCCACGTTCTTGTCGTGTCACCTTTTGTATCATTCTCCTCCCTACCTGACCGTGCACCAAGGCTCATTCCCTTTAGCTCCTCCTTGTCCTCTGATATCTGTCCATCTATCGTTGATGTGACCAAGGGATGTGACCACAGCCTTATGCATAAGGCGCTTTTGCGATTTCGTGACTCATGTGGTAGGATTTCTTGTCATCTCCATCTCCCGATTTCCAAAACTCCGAAGTGGAGTCAACCTACTGACGTCACACGTGGATTGACACGTGTTGAATACTTCCACGTGTCACTCTGATTCGTGACTTACATGTGCCTGAAGTGTTGAATTATATTGACACTTGTCATTGCTTAGTTGTGCCACGTGTTCTTAGGTTTGCTGATGTGTCGGGTCGACAGTATAGATCACATCTTAATCTGACAGTTCAGATTCAGTCGGGATTTCACACATCACGATTTCGGGATTCTTGATGTCAATATTCTGTAAAATTTACAACTCTCGATCCTTGAAACTCCGACAGGGAGTCAGATCAATGGTCCAGATCACATCTTGATCTGACGGTTTAGATTCAGTCGGGATTTCACACATCGCGATTTCGGGATTCTTGATGTCAATATTCTTTGACATCTCCAACTCTCGATCCCCGAAACTCCAACAGGGAGTCGGATCAACGGTCCACATAACCCCCTAATATGGACGGTCCTCCTGCTTTCGGGATTTGTGAGCCCTCTACTCCTTGCACTTTTAAAAATTGTGCAAGTTTTCCTCGATCCAACGGTGGTCGGATCCCGCGCTCAGATCTAACGCCTGAGATCTATCCTCCAGATCTGTGCACTCCTTTTGTCTTCATTCAGATATGATGGCCATCGGGAATTTAGGATGAGATCCAACGATCATTGGCGCTTCTCCTCTAGAGCGTACTTTGTCCTTGTTTTGCCTTCGTTGCATACTCCGATCTTGCCATCAATGACAAGCTTACTTTGCCTAATAATAACCTGCCAAAAATCCTCTGCACTATCTCTTCTGAACTTATCGAGGTTGCTCTACAGCGTCTTCCTAAAATACTTCTGGTGCCTATCTGTTACATTCTTCCTGTACTCATTCCATCTTCATTGTTGTACTTTCCATCAATGACAATCATGCGCTACCTGTTAAACATTTGCCAACACGAAGAGTATATTTGAGGTGAGAAGTTTTCATGGATTGGCTAGTTTCTACCAAAAGTTC
Source organism: Picea engelmannii (assembly GCA_009831015.1). Classification (NCBI taxonomy): domain Eukaryota; kingdom Viridiplantae; phylum Streptophyta; class Pinopsida; order Pinales; family Pinaceae; genus Picea; species Picea engelmannii. The sequence goes on along the minus strand of ML777897.1, from coordinate 460,454 downwards.
ATCAGGAATTTCAGTGGAATTAGTGCACAGATGATGGACACAGTGAAGAAGAGACACAAATATTTTCACTGGACAGAAGAGGCTGAGAAAAGATTCAATTTGTTGAAAAGGAAAGTCACGAAACAACTAATTTCGGTGTTTCCTGATTTCAAAAAGACATTTCAAGTAAAATGTGATGCAAGTGGATTTGCAATAGGGGTAGTCTTGAGTCAAGAAGACAAGTTGATAGCATATTTCAATGAGAAGCTGAATAAAGCTAGGATAAAATACTCCACGTATGATAAGGAATTCTATGCTATTATTCATGCATTGAAAAAATGGAGACATTATTTGATTCCTAAGGAGTTTGTCTTATACAGTGACAATCATGCTTTTCAATTTGTGACTCAACAGGAGAAGTTGAATCAAAGACATGTGAAATGGGTTGAATATATGAAAAATTTCACTTTTGTGATTAAAAATATTTCTGGAACTGCTAACAAAGTTGTTGATGCTTTGAGCAGGAAATGTTTGCTATTGCAGGAGTTCAGAGTCAAAACATTGGGTTTTGATGATCTCAGGGACATGTACAGAGATGATCCAGATTTTAAAAAGGCATATGAAGCAACTGAGAATCCAATTCTCAGGGATAGAATCCAATGGGAATAATACATGAACCAGGAACGATTATTGTTTAAAGGTAATCAACTTTGTATTCCAAAATGCTCCATGAGGGAGAATTTATTGAAGGAGAAACATAGTGGAGGATTGGCCGGACATTTAGGTTATGACAAGACGTTAGAAAAGTTGAATGAGTCGTATTTTTGGCTAGGAATGCGAGCAGAAGTCAAAATATTCATGGAAAGATGTAGAATTTGTCAGCATTCAAAAGGAAAGAGGCAGAATGTAGGGTTTTATCAACCATTACCCATACCTGAGAGGTCATGGGATGCAGTCAGCATGGAATTCATATTGGGGTTGCCAAGAACACAAAGAGGGTTTGACTTAATCTTTGTGGTAGTGGATAGATTTTCCAAAATGGAACATTTCATTCCATGTTAGAAATCCAGTGACACAACTCACATTGTGAACTTGTTTTTCAAAGAAATTATTCGACTTCATGACTTACCAAGGAGCATAGTTTCGGATCGAGACACTAAGTTCATAGGACACTTATGGAGAACCTTATGGAATAATCTGGGAACAAATTTTTCATTTAGTTCATCTTATCATCCTCAGATGGATGGGTAGACAGAAGTCGTGAATAGGAGTTTGGGAGACTTGCTGAGGAGCTTGGTGACAAAACACCATAGTCAGTGGGACAACACATTACCACAGCCAGAGTTTTCTTATAATGACTCGCTTAATAGGAGCACAGGACAGAGGCCATTTAAATTTTTTTATGGCATGTAGCCAAGAGGAATTTTTGAACTCAGGGATTTAGAATAGATTGTGACTAGGAACGCTAGTGCAGAAGATTTCGTAGAGGCGATGAAGGAACTTCACATCTAGGTGAAGGAATGATTGCAGAGTTCGAGCCAATAGTATAAACGGAGAGCAGATCAACACAGGAGACAACTTAAGTTAAAAGTTGGTGATTTGATCCTTTCACATTTGAGAAAGGAAAGGTTCCCAAGTGGAACATATAATAAACTGAAGATGAAGAAAATCAGACCATGTAAGGTATTGAAGAAATTTGGGGCGAATGCATATGTGATTGAATTACTCAATGGGATTGGAATTTCTTCGATATTCAATGTCTAAGATTTGTACCCATACAAAGCTAGAGCAGAAGCAGGTAGTGAACAACCAAAGATTCAGTGGACAAAACAAATGCCAGTTGCAGAAAATCCGCAGATGGAGCGCATATTGGACAAAAGAGTTGGTAAAAGGACAAGGCGAAAGCAATACTTTGAGTACTTTGTCAAGTGGAAGGGCCATCCAGTTGAAGATGCCAACTGGGAGAACGAAGCAGAAATCCAGAAGCATGGAAAGACCATGCGCGAGCTCATGGACAGGAGCCCATGAAAATTTTCAAGCGAGGGAGTATGATGAAGGAGCATCGCAAGGCATGGAAGCATAGCCAGCAACAAGACATCACGGAGATAAGAGACAGCTGGAAAAGCACCAAGCACATTTTTTGAAAATGTTTTGAAATATTAATGAAGTCATTAAGTGGAGGCATGCTTATATTATTGTAAAAGGACCTTGAGCGATACGCTCTCATCCATAGTAGATAGGAGACTTTATGTGTAATGAATGTAGGTAGATAAAATTTAATTCTTAGATTAGACAGTTTTGGAGTGCAAGAGGGAAATGGGATATAGACACCCTCATTGTGTAGTTGTAAAATAATTATGTCGAGAGAGAATAGAGCATAGAGAAGAGAGCAGAGAGTTGTAGTTGAAAACACCCATGTACAGAGATTTGAATTAATAGAAGGAGCTTCAATTCAAATTCATGGGGTTGTATTTGTTCTTTGCGTATGCATGTTGAATGCTATGCTCATGGATGTTTATTTTCTGTTATACATTTTCTTTATATGTTGTGTATATGATTTCCTGATTTGTGTTTGAATTCTGAGAGAGAGTAAGGAATGAGTTTCAATTGTTTCTCTACCTGAGTGAGTAAAATTCCTGAAAGGAGTGCAGTGAAGTTTGTCCGCAAGGAGTGCGTTGACAGAAGTGAGAGTTAATCTCTGAAAGATCAGGAGGGATAACAATTGTTCTCATTATCGCAAAAGTGCAAGTTGAGCACAGGAGCCATGCAAGGAGTGCGTAGGCCAAGTAAAGTTCCAGAGTTTGTGAACCTGAGAAATTGTTGAAGGACTACTGCTATAGGGAGTTTGTAGAGTCGAAGGACTTCAATTCTTTGAAGTAATTGAAGGATTCACCGCAAGGAGTGCGTGCAGGAGTCTTATTTAAGACTCGGAGTTAGAGAAAGTTTAGGAAGGATAGGGTCTTCACAGTTGTCGAAGAAAAGCACAGAAGGTTGGTTCCTTGAGGTGTTGAAAGGAGGTGTAGCAAGTTTGAGTTGCAGGCAGGTAAGTTCCACGGAGAAATATTTGGTTAAATTCGTAGGAATTGTCCAGGAAGAAACGGACGGTCGGAATTCTTTGAGAAGAATTTGTGAAGTCAAAAGAGTCGTCAAATCTTGCAAAGAATTAGGAACGTTACAACGAGCTTTCCTCAAGTGTAAGCTTAGAAGAAATTAGGGTCGTAGGATCCAAGTCAACTAGGGTCGTTGGATCGCTTGCGAAATCTCATTTCGAGGTTTTCGTGTGTTGAAGGGTCGAAGGTTTTGGATCAAGGTTCGTGAAGTTGCAAAAGGTGAGTAGCGAAGTGGCGAGTGGATCAGAGCCGTCCATACAGGGATGATAGGTGGTAGAGATCTAGAGATATCGTGAACTCATAGGTTCACAAGGTGAGTGACCAAAGGTTGTGTACTCTAGATTGTGAAAGGCGAAGTCCCGAAAGGGTGAGAAGTTCCGTTGTGGGATCGCATAGACGACGTGTCAAAATTCGGCAATTTGATGGTTATGTACATCGAGGAGTTTAGGATCTTGGCACTTTGAGTGTCGTGATATAGAAGAGACAACACTTCAGGGAGTGAATTGGTGAAGTGCAAAGTGAAGCGTAAGGGACATGTGGCAGAATCACAAGGTGGGCCCATGGAAGAGACGGGTGGATGCGTGTCATCTTTTGAAAGAAGTCAACACCCCATTGACCTCTCATGTCTTGGGGATTCATGAGACAAGATCCAGGAGTTCGACATTGAACCTCATGAACGGCAAGAAGCGAAAATTGCTAGAGTTAGCCTAGCCGGTGGTCATGTGCAAAGGGAATTGACACAAGGGAGTTATACCTGTATCGACACTTCGGTTATCGCAAAATTGAGGAGGAAGAGTCGAGAGCCTAGACTCGCGAACCCATGAAGTCACGAAGTTATGACAAGGGAATTTGGGTAAGACCTTGGTCTTAATATTGTGGTCATTAGGGGGAAAAGGGGCTCACGCCTAGTTCTATTTGTACAGGAGAGCTCCCAAAAAAGGACTTGTGGATCAACAACTTGCAGATTCCAGCAGGGAATACGAAAGAGTTGATTCGGCTCAGTAGAAATAAAGAACGATCCTATGAAGCGGACATCGATCGGAGGGACGAGTGGGTCTGTGTATGCACCACTTCTCCTTGGTACCCTTAAAGGTCAATCTAAGGGAATGTGTGTTGATGCAACTCCAAGGAGACAGTTGGTATTTAAAGGTTACTTCAAACCTCTAGAGTGGGAGGCAATCAGATCCAAAGTATGAAGGATATAGTCTGGAAGTAGATGGACTATTGAGATATCAGGGAAGGATATACATTCCTGACGATGGGGATATTCGAAGAATCATACTGAAGGAATCCCATAGATCACTTTATTGTGCGCATCCAGGTGTGAAGAAGATGTACGCAGACATGAGGAAGCTTTTCTTATGGGTAGGCATGAAGCGTGATGTAGTCCATTTCATCACCAAATTCCTAGAGTGTTAACAAGTAAAAGCCAACCACCACCACTCGACAGGCCTCCTACAACCACATAATGATCCTATGTCCAAGTGGGAAGTCATCTCTATGGATTTTGTTGTGGGGTTACCGCTCACATCTCATAGACACAATGCCATTCTTGTGATAGTGGATAAGTTAACCAAGAGTGCTCATTTTATTCTGGTTAGAGACACTTACGATGTCATTGATGTGGAACATGTGTTTGTAAGCGAGGTTATCCATTTGCACGGGATACCTAAGAAGATCATTTGAGATAGGAAATCCAGATTCACTTCTAGGTTTTTGACAAGTTTATAGTCAACATTGGGGACTCAGTTGAACTTAAGCACATCTTATCATCCTGAAACAAATGGGAAAACTGAGAGGGTAAATCAAGTCATGGAAGACATGCTTAGGATGTATGTCATGGATAATCAAACCCATTGGGAGAAGTACCTACCTTTGGTAGATTTTGCCTACAATAATAGTTTTCATAGCTCCATCAGAATGCCACTCTACGAAGCTTTGTATGGAAGGCCATGCAGAACACCATTGAGTTGGGAAATATTAGAATACCGAGTAACAGTTGGGCCATAATTGATTCAAGATATGGAGGAACAGGTGATTCAAATTAGGCAAAGACTAAAGGAAGCACAGGATAGGCAGAAACGTTATGCGGATGCACATAGGATTGACCGAAGTTATAAAGTGGGAGACCATGTTTTCATTCGTATCAGGCCTAACAAGAGTACCATACAGTTCGGGAAGGGGACAAAGTTGTCACCTCGATTTATAGGACTGTTCAGAATCCAAGAGAAAATTGGACCCGTTTCTTGTCGTCTTGTACTGCCACCCCACTTGCATAAAACTCATAACATTTTTCATGTATCTGTTTTACGTCATTATGTTGTTGATGAATCACATACACTAAATTGGAAGGAATTGCAGGTATCGGACATGGGAACTCTCACGGTATAACCATTACACATATTGGACCGTAGAGTTTGAAAACTCAGGAACCATATGGTAGACCAAGTTAAGGTCCAATGGGACAAGTAAAGTCCAGGATCTACTACTTGGGAAGACACCGATACATTACAATGAGACTATCCCTCACTTTTTTGACCACCTCGAGAATATGTTTCTCGAAGGTGGGGTGTATGTAACACCACCTTTTGACTTAGACAACCAGGATTACCTAAGGCCTACATCCTTTTATTTTCTATACACAAGTGAAACTATTAAATGATACACTTGAACTTTTAAGATGTATGAATTTTATGAATGTTTAAATGTTATTGATAATGATGGATATAATGCGATATATTGTGAGAATGTAAATTTTATGAATGTTTAAATGTTATGGATGATGATGGATATGATGCAACATATTGTGTGAATGAGAATCCTATGAAGGTTTAAATGCTATTAGAATGATGTGGGATATGATGCCATCTGTTTTGTAAATAATAATTTTATGAATAGGTGTCGTTAATTGGATTATGGAATATTATGAGATCTATTTCTAACTTGAAATCTTTGATGTTAAAGTTGTTGGTATGCAGATACCGAATCAAAATTATGGTTGTATGCAATTACATGATGATAATGCATAGAAATGTGTGAGTTTGTGTTACAGACTAATCTATAAGTTGTGGGCTATGAAATAGCCAAGGGATAATGATGATGAAAGTGGATGTCATGACCACTAGCCGAGAAACAATATGGTATGAATATTTGTATGTAAAATTATATTGGTTTGGATGCATTGCTATGATATGTGGACCAGTGCAGGATTTTAGGTGATGAGACTGCCCAAAACCAAATAAACGATGAAAAAACACCCAGCAATACGATGCCACTGTATATTCCATTGTAGGGTGTGGACCCTAGTTATGATTAGGAGGGGTGGAGGCATTTCCCACCGTGTATCCTCCGAAACCTAAAGTCATGGGAGGATGGTGTTAGCTCATGCTCCCCTAGACGTGTGATGAGGACTGTCAGTTGTCTGTTGGGGAAGCTTGGTCGAGATAGTGACACTTCCGCTTACGGGTTCTATTTGGAGTTAGGTCAATATAGTTGACGCTCCAAGATAGTCCATGAGAGGAAGGATAGGAATGGAAGATGGAAGTGAGTTAGGGAGGAAGGATGAGTAGAAATAGTTGAGAGTGTATAGATATTTGTCTTATGGTGGAATTTATTGTTTTTCCTTCTGAAAAGAAAATGCACACACACACACACACACACATATATATGAATATTCATAATTATCTAATTAAATTACAATTGTCTAAATAACGTTGTTGACCTAGATAATTGAAATTAAAGGATTTCGCAAACATTAGATTGGTTTATTTTCTTTTATAAAATGAATAGTCTTGTTGAATGGATTGGATGCATATGGAAATTACTATAGAGACGATAGTTATTGATATTAGTACATGAACGAGACTTGTATGTACTAGCTACACATGCATTTCTTGCACATGTACACTAGTCTGAATGAGTTTCTTGGCTTACTTACTAATAATGACAGTTATTGTTATGAATGTGTGAACCATGTTTCTTTTCCCTTGTATCATAAAATACCTTAACTTCAGGACAAAGTTTCCTGAAGGGTGGGTGTATGTAACAACCCTAGTTAAATAGTTGCATAGGGTTTATCAAGAGTAGTTAATTAAATAGTTAACTATCCTAGTGTGTATTAGTTAAATAAAGATTATTTATTAATAATATTGATTATTTATTTATTTATTTATTAATTGTTTAATAATTGATTAATCAACACATTTAAGGTTTGGATAAAGAATTCAAATCTTAACAACTTTAATTTATTTATTATAAGACTTTACGTATGACAGGGGATAAGGTAGTAAATGGAGGGATAAGGTATTAAATGGAGGGATAGGGTATTAAATGGAGGGATAAGGTGGGTGGCATTAATGGAAGGTAGGAGGCGGTGAATGAGGGGGATATGACTGGGCAGAGGCTTATGGGAGGATTATGAAATTTTGGAGGAGGAAGCATTTGGGGGAAAAAGGACTATATTTCATGTTGGATATCTTTCTGGTTTTGGAGTTTGGGGTGGATTGTTACAGGGGGCACCAGGTTGCTGGGAGTTTTGGGCTCGGGGGCCAGGAATCCTCATGGAATCCTAGAGCTAGGGAGTCGGGCAGGATCTATTCCTAGTTGGTAGGGAGGAAATTTCGGTTTTGGGCACAATTTCAACTTGGACACAGTTTCAGTCGTGGCTTGGACAAACAGAGTTGGGAAACAAATCACTTGACAGGTATTTTATTTTTATTTTTTATCATGGAATGTCATTACCGTATGATGATTCAATATGTTATTTATGATGTGTACATTATTCAATATATCATTTATATCATGCTGCCAATTTGGGAATTTTGCTGAGCCATAAACTGTAAACTGTTATTTTGATGATGTTATTTTTTTGAATATAGAACCATAAAAGAAATTATAATAGAAATGTTGTGTTTAAATTTATGAAATTATAGGTTATGTTAGAGAGGACTTTACATTCTTCTTTATTCATCATCTATCTCTTCATGACTTCTTATGTTCACTTTATGTCTTCAGGTTGGATATTTAAGGAGATATTTTCCTTTTCAAGTCTTCTTTCTTATTTAACATTTTTTTCTTCGAGTTGATTTAGGTCCTCAGTTCTTTCCTTCAGATGATCTGTTATAATATTTTATATTTTCTCTTCTTCTCTTCCATTGCTTCCTTTCATAGTGCTGCTATGTTGGCTTGTAAACATTGTTTTTCTTCCCTCTGGCCTTTGTATGTTTCTTCAATCTTTATGGCTTCTTCTATATGAGATTTTATTTTCACGATGACCTATTGGGATTCTTCAAAACATTTTTAAGAATTCTTCTTGACTAATTCTTCTTCAAGAGACTTGTTCTCCTTTATTTCTTTTTTCAATTTTTCTAAATCACTAATAAACACTACTTCAAAGTCTACTATGCCTTCTTCACAATCTTCTTCTTATGAATCTGTCTGACATGATGAACATATTTCTTCTTCTTATGTTCTTGCATATTCTTTATCATCCTATGTATTTGTGAAGGGAGATTCCTTAAATTAGAGGGTATGTAACTTATCCCAAAGTTATTTAGCTGATGAAAATTTTCCAACCTTTTGTCTTACCAGATCAAGTAATCCTTCCCAGATGAAATCCATTGTTATTTTTTTGTTTCTTTTCAATTCCTTCTTGGCTATTATTTTTGGCTTCTTTGTAGCAGTGTATCCTATAAAAAATGAGTACCAAACATCTTATCTCTATGCCTTAAAAAAAAAACATTTTGTTGCTCTACATCACATAATGCAAACAATTCTGACCATCGAAGTGTGGTATTCCATTTCTATACAAACTGTTTCTCTCCATGATCTTCCTTCCAGTGGTTAAATTGTTTTCTTGAGGGACCTGCTCTGATTACAATTGTTGGAATAGTGAGAGGGGGGGTTGAAATAGTATGAGCACTTTTACCCCTTTTAACCATTCTATATATATATAAACTTTATCATCAATATATCATCAATGTATAATGAGCATATAAACATCAAATACATCAACAGCACATCAAATACAAAATACACTAGAATTTACATGGAAACCCAAATGGGATAAATCCATGGAATTTTTTCTTATATATCAAAGAATACATTCATTGGAAGCACCAAATTCCCAATTTTCCAGCTGCAATTGGAAGGAGGATACGACCCACTATTTACAAGATTTAACCTGAAGGAAGATCCAAATCCATGTGTTCTACAACACCAATCGAAAGGAGGCTACAACCCCCTTTCCTTGCCTCGTCTTGTCACCCTGAAATATAAGTGTAGACCAACTGTCCCTACCACAATCACTACCATTGTCACTATCACCGTCACTTCCACTCTCACTTCCACTATCACTACCACTCTCACTATCAACCTGCCACATCAACTTGTCACTAACCACCCTATCCAACCTATCAGAGTCATGGATACTCTACCAGATCCTCTCACATGGATCATGTACCAAGGAAACCTATCAAACAGATGTCCAACATCACCAACACATGCCTCAACCAAGAATCTACTAAACCATCATCATGTACCCTACCAAGCATCAAACATGTACCACAACATGTACGACAACACATGCATCAACCATTCACCAATACCTTTACAAACAAAAGTGCATCAACCATGTATCACAACTATCAACCATGTACATCAAACATGTTTATCAAAAAACAACCATGAACATCGACCATGTACAAAAATAATCAAATGTTTACCAACATATGCATCAATGTTTAAAATCAACCAAGATCATATACCAAGTATACGCCTCAAGTATATTCCAATATCACAAAGATGTGCCTCTAATAATGAACTATAACAATCATACACACTGTACTAAGGTTATGTCTCAAGCATAACACCAAACCATGAACCTTAACCTTATGAAACCATAAACCAAAATGGGGCTCCAATATATTCCTTAAGCATGTGCCACACCATCCATTAAACAAGTCTAATGAACTATCACATCAACCATGTATCAAACCGCCATTATTATGCATCCTCAGCTTGTACCAATATATTCAACATTACAAGTCAACAAAAATTCCTTAAACAAGTACAATATGACATGGTTCACACATGTACCACAATATATTCCATAAACCATATACTAAACAAGTACCAGAACTCTCAATATGTGCATCAGGCATAAACCATAATCTCCAAAATATCACCAAGACATGCCCCCAATATGAGTCGTTACCAATATATAAGCCTCAAAACTTACATAATGACATACTTGATAACCTATGACAACCCTACTGCATAATCATACCTTTCTACAACCTGGAACAAGCATTCCCTTTACTTTGCATCATCCTTCATATCTCATATTCGCCAATAGATCAAGTGTTCACTAGATAGATATCCAATGAACTTGTGTATTTATACTCTTCCATATAACCTCTATTCAACCATTTTACCCTTAATTAATTTCTTATTGTAACCACTTTACCCTTAATTAATTTCTTGTTACAACTATTTTACCCCTTTTTCAAATTTTAGGGTAATAATTGTCTTACCCTTTTTCCTAAATTTAGGGTCATAACAATTTTACTTTTTTTTTTCTAATTTTAGGGTCATAACTGTTTTACCCTTTTTCCTAACTTTACGGTCATAGTTGTTTTACCGTTTTTCTTAATTTTAGGGTCATAACTATATTATCCTTTTTCTTAATTTTGGGGTCAACCTGTACTTTCTTGTTGAAACCACTTTACTCGTAATTAGTAAACTCATAATTTCTTTGTTACAATTACTTTACCCATAATTAACATCTTGTTGCAACCACTTTGACTAACAAACTTCTTGAATACTTTCTAGAAGATTCTAGAGTAATTGACTTCTTGTTGACCTTCTGGGAGATTCTAGATTATTCTCGAGGGTCCTTTAATCTTTATAAAGCCATATATTCTCAATTGTAATGACCCAAGTGACGTACCACCTATCACTGGAAATGACATGATGCATACTATGCATCTATGAATGTCTTACCTACATATATATTGTCCTTCATGTCTTTCATACTTGATCAACTATGGGTTCCATGACCATATCTTTGAGGCTACATGTAGGCTTCATTAAATACACCCAACACATATGATAACATCAACCTCTCCATCAATGAAAACTAACTATCCATCTATCTCAACCATGTCTATAGGGATTTCAAACTTATCCAAGAGTTGACATCAATGACAACCAACTGTCCAAACCAACTTTCCAACAATATCCCCCTTAGGCATTGATCGCAACACCAACATTGATGGAAACACTGGTGCTTCAACACTCATGCTCCCCTTGTGATCATTGCTCCTCATCAATGTTTCTCACTCTCCCCCTTTGACATAAATGGAAAAGGGTCTCTCTCCTTCGAGATTCTCCCCATATCTTCATGCATATGTTCTCTCTCTATTTTTCCATGCCTTTGTTATTTCTCTTCACATATACCTTCTATGAACAATACTTCTCTTTCTCTTCCTTTCAAATCATGGGAAAAGGGATAAATCCCCCTCTTGATATGTATCCCCCTATACGCATGCTTCTAACCTTTCATTCTGGATCTATTTCTCTCATGATTTATCTTCCCTTTAATTCTCTGCAAGATGTCATGTAAATTAATGTAGGGCTATCTGTAAGTGTTTCCTTTCCTTTATTCGAGTTCTTGCTAATTTTTCATTGGTGCTTCCTCTTGTAAGTCTCTGATATATATAAAAAGCATTGAAAATTTCTTGACTTCAAATGATCTGTCATGACCATACTGTTTAACAATGTCCCTCTGATGATATAACTTCTGCTAAAGGCTTCTCTTTCCCCATTTTATTGTTACTGTTATGCATTTTCTCAGAACAATGTTTTTTTGACCATACTGTTCAACAATGTCCCTCTGATGATATAACTTTTGCTAAAGGTTTCTCTTTCCCTATTTTGTTGTTATTGTTATGCATTTTCTCAGAACAATGTTTTTTGTACCTACTAATGATCTCATAAATCCATCTTTGTCCATATGCAATAATCTTTCCATAACTATTGTTGGCCTTCGACCAAGTTTTGAGGAAACGTTGGTCGTGTTTTACCATTTTTGGGACTTCAACAGGCTGGTCGAAGACAGAGCGCCCAGGAAAAGTGAAGATCGCAGGATATCACCAATTTTTGTGGGATTTTTGGGCTTTGATGGTTTATGTAACAGGTATGGGATGTCGGCCCATGGGTTTACCCATGTCTAGGCCCTTTTTGTAATGTATAAATAAGTATCTAGGCGATGTTAGTCGAAGTCATTTTTTGAGGTCAAGGGATTAGTGCATGAATAGAGTATGTTAAGACTTGCAGAGATAAGTGCAAGTGATTGTAAGAGGCTTTTTTCACCGACTGTGTAAAGCTTTGTGCTATTGACGAGAATCGACTTAGTGCAAGAGATCTGGTTTTGAGGAAGGTGGATCTAGTGCGTTGTGCACAGATCACCTGTCCAGTGTGAAGTTAGCTTTGTGGCTCTGTGCCTATAAAAATATTGAAGGAAACTAATAAAGAAGAAGAAGAGTTGGTGGACGTAGCCCCACACTAGGGTGAACCACACATATCGTGTGTTGTTGTACGTTGTGCAATGTTTTTCATGATTTTTATGTATCTATTTTCTTAGTGCGTTGTTCTTGATGTATGATAGATAGATCTATGAATGATTAGTTCTTTATGATGTGAATGAATGTTATATCTGAGGTTATGTTATGTACTAAGAGGTTGTAAGGGTTAGATCTTGTGATGATCTGTAATTAGGGTTAATATGCGATGTGAGTAAGAATCGTAACTTAATGCATATTGTTGGCTAAGTGCTCTGTTAAGTGTTGTAATCATAGATCTGTGTCCCAGATAGGTTGTAGACACTTGATTCCTTCAACCCCCCTGCCTCTACCTCAGGTGAGACTTCATATTCTTGGCAAGTGTTTCCGAAAGGGCCGGTAGTTAGGGTTTTTTTGGTGCGCAGTTGAAGCATTGAACCCTGGGTCTGTGCCTATGCCAAAAAATGGTTATGTTGTTGGGATCTTAAACTCTGATTGCTGGGGACTGATGAAAAGAGAAGATCTATGCATAGATCTTTTGTTGTAGTGAGCAGTATTCTACTTGACTTGCGAAGCTCTATGTTAAGAAAGGAACCAGATCTGAAGAAAATAGGTAAGATCTTAAAGCTTTGTTCGTTGGTAAAGGTAATATAAGTGGAAAATTTTTCTTTGAAATTATGAATCTATGTATGTTTGATTGTTTTTGTCCTAGTCTGAAAACTAGGGCACAACTAGAAGAAAGAAGATTTTATCTAAATAAATTTGATACAGATAGTGAAAGATATGTTATCCCTATGCATAGAAATAATGTTTGGACTAATAAATGGATGTAGGAACCTAGAAATAATTTTTACAGGTTGTAGGTCCATCACTGTGATCCCAATGCGCAGTACAGGAAAGGTTGGGGATTGTTTAAAAGAAAGAGAGGGTTGACATTGTGTTATAACTATAGAAGATCAAGACATTTTGCTAAGGAATTCCCTGGTATAGGTCCTATTTGTCTTTGTTGTAAAGATGTTGATAATGAGGTTTTGTATTTCCCTAGAATAATTGCTATAGTTGAAAAGATGAACATGAGACAAGAAAACCATGAAGAAGTTAAAGAGACTAAGGATATGTTAAAGAACCAGAAAGAATCAGAGATTATGTTATTACAGTTGAAAAAAATGTTGAATGATCATAGAGACATCAATTTACCAAAGATCTTAAAAGAGAAGTAGTGTATAGAAACAAGAATAGGAGACTTCGACATAGACTATGTATTAGATGAGGAAAAAAACATGAATGTTATGCCAGCAAGTACTTGGGAAATCTTGGGAAATCCTTCTGTGATTCCTTCATTGGGAAGGATAGGATCGTTTAAAGGAAAAATGATAACCCTATGTGGAAGAGTTACTAATGTACCTATTATGGCTCATGGAGCATCGACCAAAGAAGAATTTGAAGTTATTAAGTTTTTTGAGAACAACGCCCCTTTTTCACTTTTGTTAGGAAAAACCTGGGTTGAGAAAGATCAGATCTGAAGGAAAGCAGAGGAAGAAGCCACATAACAGAAAATGCAAGAATTAAGGGACTTCATAGACAGAAAAATTGAGCGAATAATACAAGAACAAGAGGACAAGTCGAAGCAACAAAATTCAAGAGAGTTAGTTGTCGAGGTTGAAAGAACACAGGGAGGCTTGAAGAACCTGCCCCTACAGGAAAGAAGTGTATCTACCTCGAAAATAGTGAGAGACGAGGTATTACCCTTGAAACCTTTGGAAGACCCTCAGCAGTGCGAAGTTACTACACTAAGATAATATAAGAATAAGAATGGAAAGAGGAATCCAGAAATTCAAATTACAAGAAATAAGGCCAAAAATCTCAGTAAGAAGAAAGCAAAGTTAGAAAAACTATAGGAAGTTCCAGAGGAGACTTCGCAGAAAGAAGGCTTGCAAAACTTGAACCTCGCCAGAATAGTAGAACAACGCAGAATGGAACTTCACAACGACGAAGCTATATGACTGTTGGAGTCATGCTGACCATTAGAATGACGCTCTGGAATGGTTAGAGATGCAGTTATTGCTGAAAAGATCGATATTGGACCATTGAGACGACGCCATAATGGATGAATTCATATTGATTAAGGCATTTCTACCAGTTGAAGGAATCCGTTATGACATTTCTTATTTAATCCATCAAATGCCACATTGGGACCACTTTTTGCAAACTGATATAGTTGAGCTAACAAAGAATTGATCACATACTACGCTGTGTTTTCTGGACCTCACCGTCCATATGATTGCCTTGTCTACCTATTTTCCTACCCGAGTTGTTTGATCATGAGTGTGCATGTCGGGTGAACGTAATGTAATAGAAAAGTTTGTGCAGGAGATATTAATCGACCTTATGGTTGAGAAATTAATGTCTATCGGAATACAGGCATTGTCGACAGGTGGATTGAAAGAATCCCCCTCAACTACATGTCATTCTAGCCAAACCGTGACTGAGAAAAGAAGTAAGCACCACGATGATTTGGCGAACGTGAAGTAGATCCCTTCAGTCTTTCCCAACTAGATCCTTCCTTTGGATGGAGTTGTTAGTCATGACAACATCCCACATGATTTCAAGTACATGCTCATCACTATGTACCTCCCGAAGGGGATACGCACAGTCGAACCTTAGTTTGGACTGATCCCAGTGCTCAAGATCAACGATTTTAACCTCAGAGACCGAAATAACTATATGATGCTTGCACCAAATAGGTACCTGATGAAGATGACTGGGAAGAAGCCCAAGATAGTTCCCTAGCCATGGATTAAGGAGATCACGATATCGACAATCCTAAACGTAATGAAGAACCCCCACTTCGACTGACATCAAGAGGTTAACTCTTGCGTTAAACTCCTCCTGTCATGATACCATGAAGGATATCTTTGGTTGGATAGGTTCATCACTGTGGATCCAATGTTGATCCACATAATCACTAGATTGAGCATGCAAGGACCAAAGCCTCACCAATTCTACCCAGGGAAGGTTGTATATCGCTCCCTAGCACAACGAATAAAGGAGGTGTATGGCGATGCAGAGAAGGGGAAGCAAGGATACAAGGTAGCCTCCTTCCAAGATGGTGTAGTGCGCCTCGTGTGTTAGTTGATCATTGGAAATATCATGAGAAGGAAATGTCCTATGCAAGTCACACATCTCATATTCAACCTCACAGGGAATTGTGTCGATAGAATGCAGATGAATTGGGTGACCTACCTCATCAATGAGTTAGAGAAGGACTTTCGCAAAGCGAAGGACCAAGGCTGCTAATTTCACTTCAGTTGGTTGTTGATTCTCATTGCATTTGTTGCTTGGGAGATGCTGGAGGGAGCGACATTCCCGGAAGTCCAGCCATCAGAGCCATTGTCTATGAGGTTTTCCACGTTGTGGTATACGAGTGATTTGGCAAAGCAATGGAAATCAAATGCGGTGTTCCATGATTACTACCTACTTCTCAAGTACGCCATTGAATCATTCCCCTGAATGACCCCAAAAACCTTTCATACATACAAGCCACTAGCAAAGTTCCACACAGACCAACACTTCATCTACATCATTGCGCACAGGGACGAAAGTAAGGAGGAGTTGTAGTCTTACTATAAATTGACCGATGAAGATATGGAGGAGATAACTAAGGAATGGCCAGCCAAATTCCTTGTACCAGTCGAGGATGCAAAACTCTCCGACCCCAACAACATCGAAATTCCTTTGGTCACCTGGACTGAGTATGATGGACAGAGAAGCGCAAAGAGAAATAAGAAAAAGGAGGAAGTGGAGGACATAAACAATGAGGAGAAGGACAACACATCGGAGGAAACTGCGTTTGACTCACCTATAGGAGGAGGAGGCGACGAATTAAACCAAGAGGAGGAAGGATAAGAATAAAAACAATAAAAGGGAAAAGTGACACCACCAAAGGATTCCCTTACAGAGGCCAATACGTCAAAGAAAATGAATATTTCTCCATAGAAACCCTCAATGCGGAAGAAAACCTGAGCCAATATGCCTCAGTCGTATAATGTACTCACAGTGGATGATATCCATCTCATCATCATAGTCGTAGAATATGCCTCAGAGGATAGCTTGCAGAGACATGAAGCGAAGAAAGAAACACTGTATGACATAATTGAGAAAGAACTGAAATACATCCAGCAAGCTATCCAATCGAGTCACGTAGTGTCTACTGTGCCATATTTAGGAGAGAATGTAGAATTTGGGGATGAGTCCACCCAACTATGAAGATTAGTATATGCAATAGAGACTCGACTTCCTCGAGTCTAAGAAGAAAAGGAGTAGGACATAGGGGCCTTGAAGCAAGAAAAGGAGGAGGCCTTAGAGAAACTTTAGGTTGTGCAGCAAGAGAAAGATGACCTTAGGGTGAAGTTCGAAGGGGACAAAGAGAATATGCAAAAATAAAAAGACCAGTTGATTGTAGATAAAAATGTGGTAAGAGAGGCAGTAGGTAGAGTGCTTCGCTTTGTGCTGGGTTTGGCACAGGAGGAACCAGAGTCCATTGAGATGTAAGTGGGGAAGCTCGCTAAAGCCATTTAACAGCTTCAAGCAAGAGTAGCAGAGTTAGAAATCCAAGCAGTACCTAGCACTACGCAAGAAGTGTGATATTAGAGGGAATAAAATGCCAGAAGTGCAGTAGAAAGAATCATGGCATTGGCTTCCGAATGTAAGAAACTAAGTGACCGAAGTGTGCATACCTATGAGTGCCTTGCAAAATATCAGGAGCTGAGGAAATTCAAGGCACAACTCCAAGAGGCGAAGCAACAGGCGTTGATTGTGGAAGTGTAGATGAAGCTTCTTATTGTAGTGGAGAATATGAAGAGGTCATAGGAGCAACGCGCAGTTTAGTAGCATGTCACTACCATCCAGAGAAAATTTATGGAGGTGACACATAGACTCCATCCAGTACAGGAAAAAGCCTACACCCTTTTTGAAGAGATTGAGGGACAAGGCTCACAATTGGAACAAGTGGTCACGATAGTGGAACAATTTCTGGAAGGTCCTGTCACCGAGCAAGTAATTCAGGAGTTCATTGAGCAAGAGGCTCTTGCAAAGAACCAATTTGAGGCCTCTTGATCTAAGCTTGAGGCCTTCAAAGAAGTATTACCCAAATCAGAGTGACTCAGGACGAGTCATAGGTGAGTTTTGGGGGCATGTTGGCCCTCGACCAAGTTTTGAGAAAATGTTGGTCTCGTTTTTGAGTTCATGGGCTTAGTACATGACTATAGTATGTTAAGACTCCTAGAGAAAAGTGAAAGTGATTCTAAGAGGCTTTTTGCATCGACTATGTAAGGATTTGTTCTATTGAGGAGAATCGGCTTAGTGCAAGAGATCTAGTTTTGAGGAAGGTGGATCTAGTGCACTGCGCATAGATCACCTATCCAGTACAAAGATAGCTCTGTGGATTTGTTCCTGTAATAATATTGAAGGAAACTAATAAAGAAGAAGAATATTTGGTGGACGTAGCCCCACACTGGGGTGAACCACATATATCTTGTGTTGTTGTGCTTTGTGCAATGTTGTTCATGATGTTTATGTATATATTTTCTTAGTGCACTATCCTTGATGTATGATAGATAGATATATGAATGATTAGTTCTTTATGATGTGAATGGATGTTAGATTTGAGCTTATGCTATGTAATAAGAGGTTGTAAGGGTTAGATCTTATGTTGATGTGTAATTAGGGTTAATATGGGGTGTAAGTAAGAATCATAACTTAATTCATATTGTTGTCTAAGTGCTCTGTTAAGTGTTGTAATCACATATATGTGTCCCATATAGGTTGTAGACAGTTGAATCTTGCAACCCCCCTTGCCTCTACCTTAGGTGAGACTTCATGTGCTTCGCAGGTGTTGCCAAAAGGGACGATAGTTAGGGTTTTGTTGGTGTGTTGTTGAAGCGTTGAACCCTGGGTCTGCCCCTATGAAAACAACTATGATACTCAATTTCCCACAATGTTGACCCATCTATCACTATACTATCATGAAGGCTTCACAATTACAACTTAATCAAATGTATCCATTGATCTACTCTATCTGCAAATCAAACTCTGCATTTCTGGGACAACCTCCATTGAAGATATATCTTCCTCAAAGAATAAAATCATAAACTTCTTCATGTTTAACTACCAACTGATATTTGCATGGGAATAATTGTATACCCCAATTTACCCCAGCTTGTAATTAAGAATTAATTAGGATTAACATGCTATGACATGTGATCGATTGATGCAGGTTCATCTCCATCAAAGAAAAATAGGCAAAGAGAGGAATAAGAATTCGACACCTCAACATACAAAAATTTGAAATCAGCATTTAACAGAAGTAGAGTGAGTTGTTGAGATATTTTGGAAATATCGTTTTTAAATACTTTGTCTGTAAAATCGGGTCACCTCCTGAGAATGGAAGAATGTTGTAAATTCTTACACTATTGTAAGGTGTTACAGGTGTAGAGTGTCATCTCTTATATGATAATAAATCATATTTATTGTAATAGGACTAAGAAGGTAACCGCTAGAATGACGATGGGATAGAATTCAGATAGGATGGAGAAGATCTTGAGAATCCACTCCTTAGATAGGTTTTTTATATTGGATTGTAAGACACAATAGAGTGTGAAGATAGAGTATTAAGAGTTAGATGTATCAATTAGACATAGAGAGTCTGGAGACAGTGAAGACTGTGTTACTTATGTAAATACTTCATGAATGAATAGAACAGATAAAAAAAAATCCAAATCCTTGGGCAATGTTCAATTTAGTGCGTATTTGAACGAATGATATGTTCTCTATGTGTTTATTTAATTTTTATTATGTTTGTTGTTCATAGTTGAGTATATGGACTTATGAATTGTTAATTAATTTTCAATTGTTTCTCTTCTGAGAGCGTGAATGCAAGGAGTGCATATTATCCGCAAGGTGTTTGTTGATAGAGTCTAGATTTGAATCATGGAAGATCAAAAGGAATAACAGGTACTTTAGACCGATTGGTGCAAGGAGTGCATAGGGCCAATAATCAACTAAGTGTTGAGAGATCAGGAATGTGAGGCACAAGGAGTGTGCAGTAATATTTATTTTGAAGAAATCTCTAAGTTCGAACTTTGTCAAAGTTCCAGGATCGTAAGGCGTGCATCAGAGGTCAAAATCCTCAGAGGAATCAGGCTTAGAAGAGATAGTGACTAAGATTCAACATAAAGGGAGAAATATATTGAATCTTGTGAATTGATGGTGGAGATCCCTTCGGAGGAATTTGGGGTCACATACAACCATTATATCTCAAGAAGGTGCGAGGAGGTTAAACCTTGAAGTCCTTCCAACTTTGTGTAATTGACATTTTTCATTTGTGATGGAGTCAAATCTCCCGAAGATATGAAGCTCAAAATCCATATAGACCGTAGATCTAGGGGAGGATACGTGTTATCCTATCATTCATTTCAGAGGAGAAGCTATCTAGGAGGAAAGGGTAGTGCAACATCAAAATCTGTCGAAGCTCTGAAGTGCCAAAATAGACCCAGGTCATTCATCTCAAAGGATACATATCGACATCGTAGGAAAAGCTTGGAGAGAGGTGGCATGAAGCGTGAACTTCTGAATTCCTGAAGTGAGGAAGGGTGGAAGTTTAAGCCCACGGTTTTCAATCAGGGTCACGTGGAGGACCCTGCAGGTGCTCTGAAAATCCTGAAAAGAAGATTTCCCACCCAAATTTTAGGAGTTTGACCTGTGGGGACAATTTTGAAGGTTCAAAATGAACCTGTGAGCTAATTCGACTGTCGAAGTTGATCGATCCTTCACTAGGAGGTCACACGGCCCTGGGAGTGTAAGGGGGTTTGCATCAACGATGTAAATGTATTTTTTTTATATTACCAATGACTGACAGTGGGGGTGAAGCCTTGAAGTACTGGCCATGATATCACTAGAGGAAAGGATGAGAAAACTATAGAAAGGGTTCATTATGTCAAATGAACCAAATTTCTCCTTGCTGAAATTATAATCCTCATCCTGATCCCAAGGAGAAATCAGTTAATAAGAAAATTATTGGTGGTTGAACCATCAACCACCCCGATGAATTGAAGCATGGAGGGTATTTTTGGGGAGACAAAAAAATGTCATCCCAAAGTACCATAGAAGGAAGTTTTATTGCAAGCCTAGATTGACCCAAGTTTCCTTCTAACAGAACGAAAATGACAGGTTCGGAAATTTCTTGAGGATGAGGAAGGCATGAAAGAATACACGGGAAGAGAAAGGGATGAGGCTCTCTAGCTGAGAAGAAGAATTGAAATCTCGATAAAATGTTTTGGTTACTTGAGAGAAAAAAGAGAAAATATATCTGAGAAATTACAGGAGAACGTGAACTGAGCAGGAGAATGCGATCTTGATGTTGAGGAGGAATATGATAAACCTCACAGAGACTGTGATAGAGAAAGAATCCCTCAAAAACTGCAAACGTTTCCTAGTGATATCATGGCTGGGCACGAGGGTGGCCAGAGTGCTAAGATTGAATACCTATGATCGTATGGTTGGGTCGAGAGGAGGACACCCAATGTTAGTTGGTTGTATATATCTTGTAATAGATAAGTGCTTCATTTACCCTATGCAACTGAATTGAAATGCATGATCGAATTTTTGTGTCTCTAACTAAGAATTGTGGTGTTTTATTTATAGTGAAAATTCTTAATGTTATTCTGTAAATTGTTTCCTTCAAATGATTATAAGATTATGAGTGTGGCCTCTGGGCTGGTTGGGAAATCCTCAAGATATTCTTCCCAAGGATCAACTTCATAGTACTAGAGTCGGGGAAGACTCTATAAGACTGCTATAGTTTTGTTGATCCTTCGAAAGTGCCTTTCCCTATGTTAAAAACTAAGTTATATGAGTGGAGGGAACTTCATTCAAACCAATAGCCTAAGAGACCATATGCTCATGCCCATGACCTTAAAACAATCTCGGCTAAGAGTTGATCTTACAAATCGAGATCCATTAGAGGGTCCATATGACCAAGGTCTGGGAACCTTGTGCTAGTCCCAATGGTGCTAAGTTCTTATTAGCTTCAAAGCTTCAGGAGTTTAGAACTCTGGGATGTCACAACCTCACAACTGCCAAAACCCCTAAATTTCAGAGTCACGAGGTGAGGTGGGTTGTAGATATGAGGATGCCCGTGAACTATCCCAACCATTAGATCTATGTCGTATTCAATGTAGTGTTGACTACTTTGGGTGAACAAAGGCATTACCAACCCAAAACCTCTGAATGTTGGAGTTGAAAAATGTTGTGAGTCATTGATATGGGGAGTCCATTGGGGACCCTTATTAATAGTTTGATCAACCAATGGAGGGTTTCACATATGGTACTTCAGTGAATTCCCACTTCATAAGAATGGAGTTGTTGTAGCATCAAAAACTCCGAACATATAACCTGCGATGTAATGAGAGTCGTTGATCCAAAGATACTTCAAGACCACTCATGATTGTTTGATATAAATGGTGGTCAGTTTAGAGCTTACCTACTCCAAGAGAAAACCATAGACTACACGACCAAACTCCCAAAGGCCGAAGTGACAAAGTGATGGGGACCATTGATTTGAGGACACATTGTGTCCCTCTATGATCGTTCAATCTACTCCATGGTAAATTCGGCTTTGACCTACTCCAAGAGTAAGGAGAGGATTACAGCATGAAACCCTCAAATGTTGAATTCATGAAGTGACGTGGACTTTCGATCCTCAGATCTGTCAGGATCCTTCTCAACCGTCAATCTAAAGACTCTGTTGAGAACCCCTCTTAACTGCCCAACCAACCAGGACACGTCATGGGAGTGACAAATGGTCCCCCCTGTCCCCTTTAAAATGTTTTCCATTGGAGGAGAGGCTACATGGAAGGAGATCCTATAGTCCAGAGACTTGGCACTCTGGAGGAACTTGGTCAAGAGTCCTCAAAGTGTGAATACTCTCGAAGTCGTGAACGATAGAGTAAATCTCATCCATTGATAGGTAGGGGATGTGTGACGAAAAATCCTATAGTTTGGAGACATGAAACTCTAGGGGATTTGAGATGTGGTGTGTTGATAAGATCCGATGCCCATATTTTCAAAGCAATGGGAGCCATGGATTTACGAATCTACATGGACATATCTCATCTGTGATATCTAAAGGACGTTAGAAGGTTGTTTTTATGGGGTTGACGTGGGTCACTGACGTTGTCCAAGGTGATGTTGACCCACAACTAAGGTTCCACGTGTCACCAGGATATGGACGTTTTACAGATTCCTTATGCCTATTAAAGCATGACACATGTCAACCCTTGATGAGGGAACATGTCACTCATGTCCCTTACTGCATGTCAGCCCTGGTACATGCCCGCCTGACCAAAGTGGTTGGTGAAGTGACCCAGACTTCTGGACTCCAGAGGATTTGGGGTGTAGTATTTTAAGGAGACTAAAAGGCCCGAAGGCCAGAGCCACATGGTAAGCTTATGATACTTTGGGAGTTTGATACTCCAAGAGGTTTTGTGCATAGACAAAAAATAGGCGCTCAGTGTCCAAGCACCAAACAATGAATTATCCTTAGGCATATTCCTTAACGAGGGGGGAGAACCATCACTAGATTTTATGGTGGATGGATATCCACCATAGATACATGAGTGTTGGGAGCTCAGAGACTTTGGGGAATTCTAGATGACATGTATGAGATGGACTCACGTGGATTCCACATGGCCCTTGACTAATAACGCTCGAACAAATTTGAGAGGCAATAACTTGCAAACCAGAACTCAGATTTCAGTATGGTGGTGACCATTAGAAATATAGTCGCGAGAAGAAATCAATGGAGATCTTAGAATTAGGATTTGAGGTAGTTAGGGAAATGAAATTATGATTTCCCACTCCTTAAAATAATATTTAGGGGTCGGGTGTGTTACAAATTGGTATTAGAGCATGAAAACAACACTTTCCCTACTTGGGCTCATGCATGAATCATATAAAAATATTATTGGAGGAATTTAATGGATAACACCATATTTTACCCATTCCTAAGAGGCTTAGTAAACCTCTATTGAAGAGAGAAATTAAACATTCTACTGTTGGTAGATGTTTTGGAAATATTCACGGTATGTTGCCAATGTTTTCAAACAAAGAAGATGACAAGTTCCTTAACTAGAAGTATGTAGATTTAAAATTCAACTGGGATTTTACCCAATGACATTGAATCATGCTAGTCAGTGGCAGATGAAGCCTACCATTTCTTTTTAGAAATGATGGCCAATCCTACAGGATTGGGATTATGTTGATGAGCACTAATAGAAAGACTTGTATGTGAATGGATTGAAAGGATCTGTAGCAGTAATAGTTATTTTTTTAATAAAGGATTAAACCTAGTATATGTGTATGACCCCTCACGATCAAAGGATTAATGGAAATGGTAAGGTCAATTTATTGATGGAAAATTTTTGCTGGAATAATCCAGTAAGAAAGTAAAGAGGAACCCTATAGATTGGAAACAACCTTCATGAAGGTAAAAGTGAATTGACAAGAGCAAGTTCAAAAGCGCATAGTTATGTTAATGGAGTGTATATCCATGTTAACTCAAGGGAATGTCTATGCATAAGAATGCATATGGAAAAATATTGGACATGCAAATTAGGCATGTTATAACCTATGGTGGATTGTAAGGTACATTCTAGTAATGGAGCTTTTAGATGAGGATGAACATATGAAAATAGGGGTTAACAATAAGAAT
The DNA here is from genome assembly GCA_009831015.1 of Picea engelmannii. Lineage (NCBI taxonomy): Eukaryota > Viridiplantae > Streptophyta > Pinopsida > Pinales > Pinaceae > Picea > Picea engelmannii. The sequence continues at coordinate 436,038 of ML777897.1, read as the reverse complement.
GAAAAGTTGATGATGTTGCAGCCTAATGCCTTAATATGATAGGATAGTAAGGATTAATGAGATACTGATGAAAGGTCTAATCGAGGAGGTGTCAAAACACCTTTGGGTGACCAATGGATCATATTGACATCCATAGGTGGATGGTATCCATATGGAGATGGATTGGTGTACTCAAATGGCTATAACAGGGAGCTAGGTAAAATATTCCCTTGTAGAGGTTTGCTGACCAAAAGTGAATTGAGGCATGAAGAAGAGACTAGAAATGGTTATCTTACTACCTTGAGTGATACAATAAACACCCATTTGTATTCTAGATATGGAAGGTTTTTATAGTAGAAAGGAAAAAGGTGACCCTTGTTTGTTATTTCCATGTAGAAGGGGAAACATCGGTATGAATTATGACTATGATACTAGTCATATGTTTGAATGTAATCTCTCACTAAAGAAAATTAATATTTAAACTAAAATAACAACATAAATGGATGAGGTAAAAAGGTGCAAAAAATGCACCTACATATATACAAATACATGCCTAAAAGGATAATATGATTGCAATATCTCAACTAAGAGAGCAACTCAGTGATGAGTATCCCTATGAGACTTATCATAATAAGGATTGGAAGACCCTTGGGAGAAGGATCTGGAAGTCTTGCATTTCCATGTGTATGAATGATATGGGAAAATGTGCAAGCAATGAACTTGCATGATGAATGTTTGACTATATCGATATATGCTTGAGTTCATGAATTTAATGCATTTTAAGGTTCCCTAATATGAAAATTGATATTAAGACCAAGTAGATATGAATGATATTAAATGTGAAACTGATGCACATATATAATGTATGATAATATGTATACTACATGCATGATATGACTGCCTAAATGAGTGAAATGTAAGGCAAGAATTACACTTGCCAATATTGAATGAATACCATGGATGCATGGCCAACTATATTACGAGGATTCATGAAAGTTTGGTTTTGAATGATATCTTGAGGGGAATGTGTTCCATTTCCTCAGGAAATCCTAGTATAAATAGATGAAAGAGTAAATGAGCAAGGATTCTCCGTTTTCATGACAAATGGAAACATGATTAATCCTTTGAGGACTACATGAGAACAATTGTGAACAATCATGACCTATGATTATGCATGTAGTTAAGTGCATCATGGATGTAAGTTAACAAAACAAGGAATATTTGTGGACAAATAATATGGATGCATAATAAAGATACATGTTTATATTCCTTATGGAATATTTGATAAACAACTGAACTAACTCAAGGTTGAGGCTATCACAGATATTGAAGGATATGCAATAAGGAAGATGCATGTTGAAGGATTTACCTGTGGAGGAACTATGCAAAGATTTTGTCAGGAGAACAGAGTCACAACCTTAATTATTATTGAGAATTGAGAAGTGGGTTTCAAGAATATATCTATATCTATATCTATCTATCTATCTATCTATCTATCTATCTATCTNTATATATATATATATATATATAATAATAATAATAATTCCAGATTACATTCTAAAACAAAATGTATGAGTGATATACTAACAAATAAACATTGACCATTCTAATAACTGAATGGTAATGTGAAAAATGCAAAGGTTCATGATTCATTGTGAACAAAAGGTTTGTTTTTATAGCATGTGGATTTACCAAGAAGGTTGAGGTGAACTTAACCAAAACTACTCAAGGAACCGAGCATTGAGATCAAAATAAGAAGTAGATTGCATAATAAAAGAGGAACACTTTTCTCACCCTAAGAACTCTGAATTATTTAACAGACTTATAATCCTTAGAAGAGAAGTTGTGGGAAAAAGTACAGATGGAAAAACGGAGAATGAATAAATAAGCATACTTAAATGAATAGGATTGGCCAAACTATGTTAAATAAAGATAGTTAGGCCCTGGGAAATTAACTCAATTTGACTAAAAATCCCAGGATGTGTAGAAGGAGTTGGAAAAGGGAAGAGCTCTTAACTCCTTTCTTGTTGTATATTATTTTTTATCTATGATGGGAATCTGGTGTGATGATGAAAAGTAAATGTTTGACACCATAGCGATGATGGTTGTATGACTGTGGAAACAATTGAGAATTTTTTGTATTGCACTCATGAAAACATTAAGGATAATGTAATGAAGTGCATAAAGATATGCTAGGACATATCTAAAAATGTTTTATTGACTAAAATGCTATGATACATGCATTTTTATTTTACGTAACAACTAATATATTTATGATGTATGACATGTGTAGAAAGCAATTGGAGTAGTTGCGAAAGAGAGTTGTGAATGATGGACAACCTCAAGAAAAGGATAACTATGAGAAGGTTGTTGTTAAAAGATTGTTGAGGGGACTTTAAAATCCCCCACAAAGCACCATTGATGAGGTAATATCAAAGAGGGTGCTAGAATCTAGAGAAGGTATAAAAATGTCCATACGTATGTGGAATAAGGCATGATAGAATTTGGTAGGAATCCCTTCTGAAAAGGATTTCATTGTCTTCAATATATGCAAATAATTGTGAGTGGTTGTTGTATTCTATTACTACCCAAGCGGGATAAGATTCACGAAAGAAGAATCTGAATAATAGAGAGAGGAAGTCTATGAAAACCAAATATGATTTATAATCCTTGCAATAAAATGCATGAGTAAAGAGTACCATGGGAACAATGACCAATATAGGGAGATTGGGAATAAAGGTGATCATAGTTAGCATATTGCATGTAATTACTTTGAGGAAATGCATGTTTTCATAAAGGGAAGACAATGTATTTTCCATTAAGGAAGGAGGACCTTCCAATATTTTACTTACATTGTATAGGTGTTAAAGAAAATCAAATTTGGGTGGCCATGAGTGTTAGCATCCTAGTTACTAATGAAGAAAGAATGTGTGGGTGCATTCAAGAGAAACTTATAGTTTCATATGTTGTGATTGGGATCATGATTATCATGAGGTAGGAAGTACAATCCTTCTGCAATAATGAACAAGAATGGATAAAACCTATGGGAAAGATATTGGTTAAGCTCCAATAGACCATGGAAAAGTTATTGTCATAAAGTGTGGCAAACTTGAAATCAATGCAAGGGTGCATTGGGTGTGAATGTGGCCATGAATATTGGCACATTGATTAAAGAAATTTTATATTTGAATTGCATTCAAAAAATTTATATGTTGAAAGGATGCATATGTAAATAATGATATTTCATTTTTATTTGTATGCTTGAGTATATGAAAATAACTTGGACTATTAGTATGCATATTTTTGAAAATATAGTGTGCATGTAAACTGACAATTTGTTTGGATGAGGAATGTTGAAGTTGCAAGAAGAAAAAGAGTCTTTGGTATGGGAGTGTTATAATCCATAAGGAGGACCAATTTCCTGCTAATACAGACTGATATGGGAAGAAAAATCCCATACTTGTGAATCTGGTTCTTATGTGGAACATATCAAAAAAACAAAATGTGAAATTTCGAAATCTGTGGTTGACAGATTTGCAAGAAAATTCTGAATTTGAAATTGATGATAATATCTCATAATGTTTGTATACCTGTGATATAGGTGAAACAAAAAGATATGTATAGGGAGGAAATATGAAGGTTTTCAATTTGGAAAGCATGAAAACTCCATTGAGTGGGACAAGAGAACCTTGTGGTAAGCCATGATCACCTGGAATATGTTGTGTTGTGGCAATGCAAGCCAGAGGAACACCTTGACAGAGAAATTTAGAGGGAATCCTTGACTATAAGGCTCAATGAATTCTCTAAAATTATTCTTGTAAGGGAAATCATTAGCAAGGTAAGATGGATTGACCAAGAAACTGTATAGCAGAGAAGGGGATGCATGAGCCTGTGCCTGGAGGGTGAGTGACGACAAGGAAGAGGAGACTTTGATAATTCTTATACACTATTGAATGGGATCATGCACACAATGTGATATGTTCCCAGATAACAAGACAACTATGTGGATACAAATCTACGAACTACACAGATGAGTATTGTGCTAAGTTATGAATTTTTTCTTGAATTTTATACAATAGTAATATGTTTTCACATGAAAATTGTGATTAATGTGCTTGATGTACAAGAATTAGTGAAGGCATGTAACAAAGACCAAGATCCTAGAAAGGACCTGACCAAGAGAGAGGGTCAAGTCTTCTGAAGTAACTAAATGAGAAAGGCATGATAGGTGTTACTGAGAAAGAAAATTGAGGACGATGTTCCTTTTTAAGGTGGAGGGGATTGTAATACCCCTGTTTCCCCCAGCTTGTAATTAATCATTAATTAGGATTACCATGCTATGGAATGTGAATGATGTAAATGAATTTTGTTTATATTTTCGATGGCTGACAATTGGGGTGAAGCCTTGAAGTATTAGCCACGATATCACTAGAGGAAAGGATGAGAAAACTATAGAAAGGGTTCATTATGTCAAATGACCCAAATTTCTCCTTACTAAAATAATATACCTCATCATGATCCCAAGGATAAATCAGTTAATAAGAAAAGGACTGGTGGTTGAACCATAAAATACCCCAATGAAAGGATGCATGGAGGTTCTGGCTGGGGAGATAGAAAACTATCAGCCCAAAGTACCACAGAGGGCAGTTTTCTTGCAGGCCCAGACTTACCCGAGTTTCCTTCTAACAAAAGGCACATGATAGGTTTAGAACTTTCCTGAGGAGGAGGAAGGAGTGAAATAATAGACAGGAAGAGAAAGAGAGGAGGATATCCAGCTGAGAAGAGGAACTGAAAGCTCGATAAGTTGTTCTGGTTACTAGAGAGAACAAGAAAATAAATATCTTTGAACTTACAAGAGAGCACAAACTGAGTAGGAGACTATGAGCTTGATGTTGAGGAGGAATATGATAAACCTCACAGAGACCATGACAGAAAAATAATCCCTGAGAAAATATGAAATTTCCCTAGTGATATTATGTCTTGGCACGGGGGTGGCTAGAGTGGTAAGATTGAATTCCTCATTGTTACGACGAAAATATCTCTATGGCTAAAGTAAACCGCAACATACAGAAATGACTACAGAAATCAACTCTATTCTCAAGTATGCTATATAAAATAATATGCTAGAAAGACAAGATAAAAGGCCTACCTTGTCCATATGTTCGATGAAGTCCATCGTTGAGCACTTGACCCAAAACAATATACCTGCAACTAGTCCTCAACAACCAAGAAAAACAAGCATATGGTGATAATAAATGATGTTAGAACATTCAATAGCATAATCCATTAATAAACATGAAAAATATGCCCATGGAATAATAATTCAAATATTTTAAAGATATCAGTTGAACAGGAAAAGAGTATTTCTATTAATATATAATCAACAGAAGTGAAAATGTTACATACTTTTGTGTCGGCACAGTTCGGAAACGAGAAACTAAGTTCCTTCCAGTTGGGCCTCCACCACTTTAATCCTCCACCAAAGGAAATCTCAAAGAAGAGAGACAATGGATTTATCAATCAATAAGGGAAGAGATTGGGGGTTGAACACTGTGTTCAGACTTAAAGGACAAAGGGATGCATACTCAATATGAAGTATATAATTTCTCCAGAGTAACTTTGCTCTCAAAGTTTAATTCTTTCTCCTCTTTTCCATAGCTCGGAATTGGCCCATTTATAACCTTCAAATGGAACTAAAGGGTCGAGACAAAATGTTTGCAGTGTATGGAAGTCCAAGGATAATAGATCTCCTGTCGTGACATGGAAACCTGACACCAATTTTCCTTTTTGGGCACAAATCTTGATGTACGCGAGCTGTAGTGGTGCAACCTGCATATACACATGTTGTATAGTAGGCAAGGTCTGTACATGTGAAAAAATATGTATTTTTAGATCTGGAATTTACAAACAGGGATGGCAAGTCTACATAGGGATATGGAAAAAGGCCTTCCATGCAAGATTGCATGGGGTGATGCAAATCTTGATATAACACTCCGATCCTATGGTCGAGTGGAAAGGCAGACACCCACAGTTAGTTGGTTGGTTGCACCTTGTAATAGATAAGTACTTCGTTTACCATGTGCACTTGAATTGAAATGCATGATTGAATGTCTATTTCTATGACTAAGAATTGTGGTGTCTGATTCATAATGAAAATGATTTATGTTATTTTGTAAAATGTTTCCTTCAAATGGTTATAAGATGACCAATGTGGCCTTTGGGATGGTTTGGAAATCCTCAAGGTATTATTCCCAGGGATCAAATTCATAGTAATAGAGTCAGGGAAGACTCTATGGGACTGTTACAGTTCTGTTGATCCTTAGAAAGTTCCTTTCCATGTATTAGAACCTAAATTATGTGAGTGGAGGGCAATTCCTTCAAAACATTAGCCCAAGAGAACACAGTCTCATGCCCATGAAACTAACCAAATCTAGGCTAAGAATTGAGCTTACAACTCGATATTCATTAGAGGGTCCATATCACCAAGGTCTAGGAACCTTGTGCTAGTCCAAATGGTGCTAAATTCGTATTAGCTTCGGAGCTCTGGAAGTTCAAAAATCCGAGATGTCACAAATTTACATCTTCCAAAACCCCTTAATGTTAGAGTTGTGCGGTGATCTGGGCCTTAGATATGAGGACGCCTGGGAACTATCCCAAGTGTTAGATCTATGTTGTAGTAATCTCGTCATTGACCACTTCGAGATAACAAAAGCATTACCAACCTAAAACATCTGAATGCTAGAGTTGTGAAATGTTGTGAGTCATTGATCTGGGGAGTCTGTTGGGGACCCTTCTTGACTATCTGATCAACCAATGGAGGGTTATGCATATGGTACTTTGGTGAAGTCGCACTTCGAGAGAATGGAGTTGTTATAGTGTCAAAAAATTTGAATGCCAAACCCACGATATAATGAGATTCTTCAATCCAAAGGGAGTTTGGGACCACTCATGACCATTTGATCTATATGGTAGTGAGTTCAATGCTGACATACTCCATGAGAAAGCTGGATACTACACGAACAAACCCACAAAGGTCGAAGTGACGGGGACCATTGATTTGAGGACACATTGGGTCCCTCTCTGATCATTGGATTTGTTGGGTATGTGTTATATTATTTGCATGTGTAGTAGTGTATGTGTCAGGTGCACAGGGGGTAAGAGGGGAGGCCACTAAGCCCCCCCTCAAGGGGTGCAAGGGGGTGGATCCTCCCCAAATTTTTTTTTGCTGGATCAAGACTGCATTTTTCAAGACCGCATTTTTGGGACTGCATTATATTTAGGTGGTTTTTTGGCACATGGTTAATTTTCTGATGGTTTTCTATTTCCGGTTAAGGAATTAGGGATTTGGACTAATCCAGGTCATTGGATTAGGGTTTTGGATGCTACCGGATCCTATATGTATTTTGTATTGTAAACATTGTAACACAATGAATGAATATAGAATATTTTGGTTTTCTTGGTTTGGGTTTCCAGGGGAAAAATCTCTGTGTAATGTTTGTATTTTCCATTGTATATTTTTTGTTCTTTTATGAATATCTATTTATAGTAGATATTGTACAAGGTTAGAATTTACATTTGGTATCAGATATTTATTGGCTTTAGGGGGATGCCTTTATGGTCAAGGGTTTGTCTTGGGACTGTGATAAGCCTTGTTACAGTGGGAGATCTACGGTATTGTTTTTTAGGTGAAAAGAAATGGAAAGAAATTTGAAGATGGAGATCAAGAAGTTTAATGGGAAAAGTGTTGAGCTATGGAAGCTCAAGATGGAATATCTATTGGTGGATAGAGATCAATGGATCACGGTATATCCAGGTACTGCACCTACATGAACTTTTGTAGATGACTGGAAAAGGTTGGATCGGAAGGCAAAGATCACAATCCGACTACGTCTCTCCAATTCAGTATTACTGAATGTGTCAGAGGAAGATATAGCCAAGGATTTATGGGAAACGTTGGGGAAGTTGTATCAGTCTAAGTCCCTGGTAAATAAACTATTCCTGAGAAAGAAGTTGTATAACCTAAGAATGAGAGATGGAGACTCGGTGGTAGAGAATTTTAACGCCTTCAATACTATGGTAAGTCAGTTAGTATCTATTGAGATTAAAATTTCAGATGAAGATAAATGTATCAATTTGTTTTGTTCTTTACCAGACTTGTGGGATAGTCTAGTTGTGGCCATGGGTAGTAATACAACTTCCTTGAAGTTTTAATAAGTGGTCTCATCCTTATTGTTAGAGGAGATGAGACAAAAGAATATGGAAGGACATAGCATAGATGAATTATTTGCAAGAGGACGTTCCCAGGAAAGAAATAGATCTTATTTCTCAAGTGGGAGATCTTAGTCTAAGGGTAGATCTAAATCTCCCAGAAATTTGGTAAGGGTATGTTGGAGATGTGAAAAAGAAGGGCACTATAAGAAGCAGTGTAGATCCAAAGTTGAGAAAAAGAAGGGATCTGAAGAATATTCTTCTACAGAAGAAAATACCTCCAAGGAAGAAGGAGGGGATGTGTACTTGGCCTCTTCAAGAACACATGATGATCATTAGGCATGGTTGATTGAATCTGGTGCATCCTTTCATATGACTCCCCACAGGGAGTGGTTCTGCAAATATGAAAGGTATGATGGAGGTAATGTTTTCTTAGGTGACGATTCAACAACTAGAATCATAGGTAGAGGAAGGTTCAAGTTGAGGCTCATATATGGAAGGATTAGAACACTGTCTGGTGTTATTCACATCCCAGGTATGGCCAGACATTTGATTTTTGTAAGAAAAATGGAAGATGCAAGGGTAAAAACAATATTTGAAAAGGGAACTTGCAGGATGGTTCGAGGAGCAATGGTGTTGATAGAGTTTGGTTTGGAACTCTGTATAACATGCTAGGAAGCACTATTAGTGATGGGTGTAATAGCTCCATTGTTCCTGATATTGGAGTTGAAGAAGAAAGAAATCCTACAGTCCATGGAGAAAAGGTTATGTTGTGGAATCAAAGACTGGGGCATATCGGAGAGAAGGGTCTTTGACTACTACACGATAAAGGTTTGGTTGAAGGTATGTCTAACTTCTCTATGGATTTTGATTTCTGTGAACATTGTCTATATGGGAAGCAAAATCAGGTAAGATTCCCCTCTGGTGCAACGAGGGCAGAAGGAATTTTACAGCTAGTTCACAATGATGTTTTTAGACCTGTGTAGGTCCCATCATTGGCAAAATCTATGTACTATGTCTCATTTATAGATGAATTCTTGAGGAAAACTTGGATATATTTCCTCAGGAATAAATTTGAAGTCTTTGACAGGTTTAAATATTTTAAGGCTCTTGTTGAGAATCAAACAGAGAAAAAAATAAACGTGTTGAGGACAGATAATGGTGGAGAGTTCTGTGGGAATGAGTTTGAAGAATTCTGTAAGAAGTGCAGTATAGCATGAAATAATACTACTCCATATACACCTCAACAGAATGGAGTTGCAGAAAGGATGAACAAGACATTGATGGAAAATGCAAGGTGCATGCTTAGTGGTGCTAGGTTAGGGAAAGAATTTTGGGCAGGGGCAGTGGGTACTGCATTTTATCTGGTCAACATATCGCCCTCATCAGCATTGGATGACAAGACTCCACAATAGGTATGGAATGGTAAGGAACCTTCTCTCACACATCTTAAGGTATTTGGCTGCGATGCATAAGTTCATGTTCCAAAGGAAAACAAGACTAAGCTAGATAAGAAGGTTGAAAAATGTATCTTTATTGGATATAAAGATGGTCTCAAAGGTTATAAGCTTTGGAACCCAGAAACTAAGAAGGTAGTGTATATCTGAGATGTGGTATTTAGAGAAATGAAGGATGTTGTTAAACAGGAAGTCATACCAAATAAGGAAGAACCAGAGAAAATAGAGTTTGATTTAAATGATGATGAATCAGACTCTACAAAAGAACATGAATCAAAAGAAGAAGATCCTCATACTCCATTATTTAGGAGATCATATTGAGAAAGAAGGCTACTGGAAAGGTATAGTCCATCTGATTTCCATACAAATTTTGATTTGTCTATTACTGATGATGATCCTAGAACTGTCAGGGAGGGAGTGGATTCATGGGATGTAAATATTTGGAAAAGGGCCATGGAAGAAGAAATGGCATATTTGGATAAGAATGAGGCATGGGATCTAGTGGAGTTTCCAACTGGAAGAAATCCCATTGGCATCAAATGGGTATTTAAAAATAAGTTGAATGCAGAAGGAAAGGTGGAGAAATACAAAGATCGGTTAGTAGCAAAGGGTTATTCCCAGGTTGAGGGAATTGATTTTGGTGAGATTTTTTCTCTTGTTGCCAAGTTAACCTCCATAAGATTTATGTTATCTGTTTTTGCTGCATTTGATTTTGAAATAAAAAAAATGGATGTGAAGAAAACATTCCTTCATGGGGATCTGGAAGAAGAAATCTTTATGAAGCAACCAGAAGGTTATGTTGTGAAGGGAAAGAAGGAGTTGGTATGCAAGATAAAAAAGTCCCTGTATGGTTTAAAACAATCACCAAGAATGTGGTATCAAAAATTTGATACTTATATGATGGGACTTGGCTTCACAAGAAGAAAATAAGATCATTGTGCGTATTTTAAATTAATTGGTGATCATTTGATTTATTTGGTCTTATATGTGGATGACATCTTGCTGATATGAAACAACAAGGAGATTATCCAGGATGTGAAAACTTAGCTATCGTCTAAATTTGACATGAAGGATCTTGGTGCTTCAAATTTAATTTTGGGCATGGAAATTAAAAGAGATCGGAAAAGGAGGAAACTATGGTTAAATCAGAGAAAATATGTCAAGACAATATTGCAGGAATGTAAACTGGTCAAGGTTCCTATTCCTATTGGTGTAAATTTATTTGCGGATTAGTGTCCCAAGACACATGAAGAAGAGGAGGACATGTCTCATGTTCCATATGTGAGTGAAATTGGTAGTTTGATGTATGCAATGGTCTATATTAGAATGAACATTGCACATGCAATGGGAGTTTTGAGCAGGTATGTGTCAAAACCAAGGAAGGATCATTGGACAACAGGAAAAAGGGTTTTTAGGTATTTGCGTGGCATTGCTAGCTATGGATTGTGTTACAAAGGAAGACCAGGATTGGACAGAGTAGTGAATATACATGGCTTTGTGGATGCATACTGGGCTAGATATTTGGATCATAGGAGATCTAAAGCGGGCATGTGTTTAACCTGTTTGGAGGAGAAATAAGTTGGATGAACAAAAGACATGCTATAGTGGCACTTTCAACTACAAAAGATAAATACATGGAATCCACTCATGCAAGTAAGGAAGAAGTATGGTTATAAAGATTGTTTTCAGGTATTGGGTTGGTACAACAAATGATAAGGATAGATTGTGACAGTCAGAGTGCAATTTTTCTGGTGAAGAACCCTGCTTATCATTCAAAGACAAAGCACATTGATGTTCAATATCACTTTGTGCGAGACATGATTGAAGAAAAGAAGGTATCACTGATGAATATGGATAGTTTGAAGAATGTTGCAGACTCATTAACAAAATATGCGAGCACTGAGAAGTTCTCTTGGTGTAGAGCATCCATGGGCATTGCTACCCTGGATTGTTGACTATGTAACCCTGTAACCCCCTGTATGAAAAGAAAAAAACAAGTGGGATAATGTTGGGTATGTGTTATATTCTTTTCATGTGTAGTAGTGTATGTTCCAGGAATGCAGAGGGGTGAAGGGGGGAGGTGCCCCCCATGCGGGGGTTTTGGGGCAGTGCCCCAGAAATGTTTTTCTGGATCAGGACCGCATTTTTGGGACAACATTATATTTAGGTGATTTTTTGGCACATGGTTTCTTTGTTGATGGTTTTCTATTTTCGGTTAAGGAATTAGGGTTTTGGACTAATCCAGGTCATTGGGTTAGGGTTTTGGATGTCGGTGGCTCCTATATGTATTTTGTATTATAAACATTGTAACACAATGAATGAATATAGAATATGTTGGTTTTCCTGGTTTGGGTTTCTAGAGGAAACATCTCTGTGTAATGTTTGTATTTTCCATTGTATCTTTTCTATTCTTTTCTAAATATTTGTTTATAGTAGATATTGTACAAGGTTAGAATTTACAAGATATACTCCATGGTCAATTCAACTTTGACCTACTCTGGGAGTAAGGAGATGATTACACCATGAAACCCCTGAATTTTGAATTCATGAAGTGACATGGACCATCGATCCTTGGATCCCTCAAGATCCTTATCGACCATTGATCTAAATAATCTGTTGAGAAACCCTCTTAACTTCCCAACAAACTAGGACAGGTCATGGGAGCGACACATAGCCCCCCTTGTCCCCTGTGAAATGTCGTTTGTTGGACCAGAACTGTTGGATGAGAGGGTATGTGATAGGATATCCTATAGTTTGGAGACTTGAAACTTTGGAGGAACTTGGTCAAAAGTCCTCAAAGTGTGAATACTCCCAAAGTTGAAAATGACAGAGTAAATAACATTCGTTGATAGGTAGGGGACGTGTGCTGCCATATCCTATAGTCTAAAGACTTGACACTCCGGGTTATTTGAGATGTGGTGTTTTGATAAGATTTAAAGCTTGGAGTTACGAAGCAGTGAGATCCGTGTATCTATGGATCTACATAGACATATATCGACCATGATATCTAAAGGAAGTTATAAGTTTGTTCATCTAGGGTTGACATGGCTCACTAACGTCATCTAGGGTGACGTGGACTTGCAACTAAGGTGCCACATGTCATCGAGATATGGATTTTTTGCAGATCCCTTATGCCTATTAAAGTGTGACACATGTCACCCCCTTGATGAGGGCATGTGTCACCCCTGGCCCTTGTTGTGTGTTATCCATGGTACATTCCTACCTGGCCAAAGTGTTTGGTGAAGTGACGAGGACTCCAACAGTCAACCAATGACAAGGACTTCTTGACTTTGGAAGATTTGGGGTATAGTATTGTAGAGAGACCGAAAGGGCCAAAGGTCGGAGCCATGTGGAAAGATTACGAGACTTCGAAAGTTCAAGAATCCGAGAGGTTTCATGCATAAAAAAAAAGGGGGTTCTCAGCTCTGAAGCACTGAACGTTGAATTATCCTTAGGCGTATGCCTTAACAAGGGGGAAGATTCATCATCAGATTTAATGGTGGATGGATATCCACCATAGATACAGGAGTGTTGGGATCTCTGAGACTTTGGGTAATTTTGGATGATATGTATGATATGGACCCACATGGACCTTGACTAACAATGCCCGAAGTGCTTCAGAAGGCAATGAATTGCAAACCATAACTCATATTTCAGTATAGTGACGACCATTAGAAATATGATGGAGATCCCAAAATTACAATTTGAGATAGTTAGGAAAATGAAATTATTATGCCTCGCCCCTTAAAAGAATATTTAGGGGTTAGGTGTGTTGCAATAATACTTCTCAACTAATCAATTTTTCATTATGTACTTATGTTATCTGTCTCTACAAATACTTCAACCTGCTCAAAATATGGTTCTCTAATTTATAATAGCTATTGCATTGACTCACCCTATTATATATTCATATTCATTGGGAATATTCAAGACAGGTGGCTCACAAAAATATCTGTTCTAATGCAGAGTAATATTCCTCTTTTTCTGTAGACTCATAAACTTTTTTAACTCTAACTTCTTCCCTTTTTCCCGTGGATTGATCTTTCACTACAATTCCTAAAAGTACAATCTCTTGGGCATGTTACTTATTCATTTTTTCTTCTTTTCTTTCTCGCATTACTGCAAATCCTTTTATCTCTAAGACTTGGTATTTATTCACCTTTTCTTCTTGTTTTTCATTTCTTCTCCAAACATTCTTGTATCTAACATATTCCTTTTTTCCTGTAGTTTTTTCTTGATCTCATACCATTTTCAATACCGAGAGTATGAAATTTGGGTGTCCTTCATTCATCTACTCTTCTTTTACCTATTATTGTTTTCTTTTCCAAAATTTCTTATATATGGTAGAAGTATCAATCATGATTCTACAATCATGAGCTATGTGACCATAATTGTGGAATTTGTAACATTCAGTGTTATGTGGGGCCACATATTCATTTATTGCTTGAACCATTCTTACATAAACCCTGCAATTTGCAATTTTATGACCAAAGTTAGTGCAATAAAAAAAATTACCATAAAATAAATTTACATACCTGGGAGTGAATGATATTCTTTTTGGTGCAATCCTTCTCAATTCCTTCCTTGGATGATCATGATCATGATTGAATATTTTTTGTGGCCTGAATGTGGAGGATCTTCCTAAATATGTATCTCTATCATTTTTCTTTGATTCTAGATGACAATGATTCCTTCCTTTGAGTACTTCTATATAACTCTTTATGTGTTCCTCATTCTTCATTTCTGAACACTTGGAGTTTTTCTCTTCAACGTTTTCTACGGACAATGTGGATGTTTTTGTCTCTTCAATGTTCTTCCCAAGCTTGATGATTTTGGCTCTCAATGTGACAACTTATTCTTCAAGCTTCTCAACCTCTTCTTCTTTCTTCATCATCTCAATGTTCATTAATTTTTTTATTGGATTTTCTTCTTAAAGTTGGATATTCAAGGAGATGATTTATGTTTCAATTATTCTTTATTCTTGATCAAATTCTACTTCAAGATGATTTAGGTCCTCAGTTCTTTCCTTGAGATGATCTACCAAAATATTTTATATCTTCTCTACTTCCTTTCTTTTGGCTTCTAAACATTGATTCTCTTCCATTGCTTCCTTTCTTATTTTTTCTATCTTGGCTTCCAAACACTTCTTTTCTTCCATCTGACTTTTGTATATTTCTTCAATTTTTTTGGCTTCTTCTAGCGAAGTTTTTGGTTTCACGATGACCTTTTGGGATTCTTCAGAACCTTTTTGAGAATTCTTCTTTATAAATTGTTCCTCGGGACACTTTTTCTTCTTCCTTTCTTTTGTTAGTTCATCTAAAGTACTAATCAACTATGCTTCAAGGTCTTTTATTCCTTCTTCACAATCTTCTTCTTTTGAATCTTTCTGACATGATGCACATATTTCTTCTTGTTATGTTCTTGCATCTTATTTTTCATTCTACAGAGTTGTGATGGGAGATTCCTTAAAGTATAGGTTATGTAAATTATCCCAAAGTTCTTTATCTCATGAAAATTTTCCAACCCTTTCTCTTACCAAATCATGTAATCCTTCCCAGATGAAATCCATTGTTATTTTGCTGTTTCTTTTCAATTCCTTCTTGGTTGTTTTTTTTTGGATTCTTTGTAGTGGTATATCATGTAAAACTGATTACCAAACATCATATCCCTATGCGTTTAAAAAAATTATTCTTTTTCTCACATCTCATTCTACAAACCGTTATGAACATCAAATTGTGGTATTCCATTTCTATACAAACTATTGCTTTCCATGATCTTCCTTCTAGTGGTTAAACTGTTTTAATGAAGAACCTGCCTACATTCCAATTCTTGAATACTGAGAGGGGGGGATGAATCGGTGTGAACACGTTTACCGCTTTCAACCATAATATATAGATGTTAAATTTATCAACAATAAAGAATCAATATATCATCAATGTATAATGAACATATAAACGTAAACAACATCACATCAAATACACAGTACACCGGAATTTACGTGGAAACCCAAATGGAATAAAACCACAGAATATTTTCTTATATATCAAAGAATACATTCATTGTAAGGAGCAACTTCCCAATTCTCCAAATGCAATTGGAAGAAGGCTATGACACCCTATTTACAGGATCCAACCTGAAGGAATCTCCAACTCCTTGTGTTCTCTAGCACCAACTGGAAGGAGGCTACAACCCCATTTCATTGCCCCATATTGCCACCCTAAAATATAAGTGTATACCAATTGTCCATAACACAATCACTACCACTGTCGTTTTCACTGTTAATACCATTGTCACTACCACTGTCACTTTCAACCTGTCACTAACCAACCTGTCTAGCCTATCACTATCATTGATACTCAACCAAATCATCTCACATGGATCATATACCAAGAACACATGTCAACTAGATGTCCAACATCACCAACACATTCCATGACCAATCATGTAGCAAACCATCAACCTGTACCCTACCAAGAATCAACTATAAACCAGAACATGTACAGAAAAATGTGCATCAACCATGCAACAACACCTATACCATGTACCTCAACTATCAACCATGTACCTCAACTATCAGCCATGTACATCAACCATCATCCATGTACATCAACCATGCACATCAATCATCAACTGTGTACCAACATATGCATCAATGTATAAACCAAAACCCTAAGCGTCCATCACAATCAACCAAGATCATATACCAAGTATATTCCTGTATCACAAATATGTTCCTCTAACAATGAGCCATAACTACCATATACAATGTACCAAGGATATTTATAAATCATAACAACAGAGCATGAACCTAAACCATATGTTGGCATTATTGATTGTGTTTTCTCATTGTGTGTTATATCATTTTTCTTTGATTCTGGATGACAATAATTTCTTCCTTTGAGTACTTATGTATAACTCTTTATGTTTTCCTCATTCTTCATTTATGACAACTTGGAGTGTTTCTCTTCAACGTTTTCTACAGACGATGTGGATTTTTTTGTTTCTTCAACGATATTCCTGAGCTTGATGATTTTGGCTCTCAATGTGACAACTTCTTCTTCAAGATTCTCAACTTCTTCTTCTTTCTTCATCATCTGAATATTCATGAATTTTTTTATTGCCTTTTCTTCTTAAAGTTGGATATTCAAGGAGATGATTTATGTTTCAATTCTTCTTTATTCTTGATCAAATTCTACTTCAAGAGGATTTAGGTCCTCAGTTCTTTCCTTGAGATGATCTTTCAAAATATTTTATATCTTCTCTGCCTCCTTTCTTTCGGCTTCCAAACACTGATTCTCTTCCATTGCTTCCTTTCTTAGTTTTTCTTTCTCATCTTCCAAACACTTCTTTTCTTCCATCTAACCTTTGTATGTTTCTTCAATTTTTTTGGCTTCTTCTAGCTGAGTTTTTGGTTTCACGGTGACCTTTTGGGATTCTTCAGAACCTTTTTTAGAATTCTTCTTGATAAATTGTTCCTCGGGTGACTTTTTCTTCTTCCTTTCTTTTGTCAGTTCGTCTAAAGCACTAATCAACTCTGCTTCAAGGTCTACTATTCCTTCTTCACAATCTTCTTATTTTGAATCTTTCTGACATGATGAGCATATTTCTTCTTGTTATGTTCTTGCATCTTATTTAGCATTCTACGGATTTGTGATGGGAGATTCCTTAAAGTAGAGGTTTTGTAACTTATCCCAAATTTATTTATCTCATGAGCATTTTCCAACCTTTTCTCTTACCAGATCATGTAATTCCTCCCAGATGAAATCCATTTTTATTTCTTTGTTTCTTTTCAATTCCTTGTTGGTTGTTGTTTTTGGATTCTTTGTAGCAGTGTATCATGTAAAACTGATTACCAAACATCATATCCCTATGCGTTTAAAAAAATATTCTTTTTCTCACATATCATTATACAAACCATTATGAACATCAAACTGTGGTATTCCATTTCTATACAAACTATTGTTTTCCATCATCTTCCTTTTAGTGGTTAAACTGTTTTAATGAAGGACCTGCTCGTATTCCAATTCTTGAATACCGAGAGGGGGGGATGAATCAATATGAACACGTTACCACTTTCAAGCATAATATATAGATGTTAACTTTATCAACAATATAGCATCAATATATCATCAATGTATAATGAACATATAAACATAAACAACATCACATCAAATACACAACACACCGGAATTTACGTGGAAACCCAAATGGAAGAAAGCCACATAATGTTTTCTTATATATCAAAGAATACATTCATTGTAAGGACCAACTTCCCAATTCTGCAAATGCAATTGGAAGGAGGCTATGACACCCTATTTATAGGGTCCAACCTGAAGGAATATCCAACTCCTTGTGTTCTCCAACACCAACTAGAAGGAGGATACAACCCCCTTTCATTTCCCCATATTGCCACCCTGAAATATAAGTGTATACCAATTGTCCATAACACAATCACTACCACTATCACTATCACTGTTAATACCACTGTCACTACCACTATCACTTTCAACTTGTCACTAACCAACCTGTCCAACCTATCACTATCATTAATACTCAACCAAATCCTCTCACATGGATCATATACCAAGAACACCTCTCAACTAGATGTCCAACATCACCAACACATTCCTCGACCAATCATGTACCAAACCCTCAACTTGTACCCTACCAAGCATCAACCATATACCACAACATGTACAACAACATGTGCATCAACCATGCACCAACACCTATACCATGTACCTCAACGATCAACCATGTACATCAACCATCATCCATGTACATCAACCATGCACATCAATCATCAACTGTGTACCAACATATGCATCAATGTATAAACCAAAACCCTAAGTGTTCATCACAATCAACCAAGATTATATACCAAGTATATTCTAGTATCACAAATATGTTCCTCTAACAATGATCCATAACAACCATATACAATGTACCAAGGATATGTATAAAGCATAACAATAGAGCATGAACCTAACCCATATGTTGGCATTATTGATTGTGTGTTCTCATTGATGGCGACATGAGTCAAACACATACAATAATCAGAGAAAAATGAAGATCACCTTGGGGAAGAAGCAATTCATGATCACTGTTGATCATGATAGGATCAACAATGATCCTATGTTCCTAAATCACAGGAGAAATAACATGCAAAGAATCCATGTATAGAAGGAGAAACAAAGCACAAGGAATTAGGAGCGTGGGAGGGTTAGCGAGTAAATATTAGTGCATAAAATAATGCACAAAAAGTTATTAAATATCACGATAAATATTGATGAACAACTCAGAAAGAAGAGCATTGAACACTCTCAAAACTGTAAGGAAACTCTGTTACAGTTGGGAGATATGAAAATCACCGATCGCTGACCAAAGGCACAAATCAATGATCTTGGTTTAGTTGGAATCCAAGTATAAATCCAAAAGGGTTAGGAGGAATCATTTTCATAGATGAAGTTCTTAGGACAATCATGGACCATTAGATCACATAGAATCTAGAGACTACACAAAAGAATCCCTTGTGAAGGATCGCAATCGTCCATTCAAAGTTTAGGAGTAATCACAATCGCTAGGTCAATTCGAGATATATCCTGATCGTCAGATAGAACCAAGTGGAAGGAGAGGGTAAGCCACAATATTCTAGAGTAATCAAACTCATGCAGACCGTCGATCTAAGATCCGTACGAGTGAGTGTTATGGGGAAAATCCCCCTATATTGGGTCTAGGTACAGGAAGAGTATTGACTTCCCTTAAAAGATTGTTCTACCCTTGAAATACTCCAAAACTATCTAAATGAAATGACAAGAGAGAGGAAAGAGGTTCAATGTTAAGAACCAAATATCAATATAGCATAGAAAAACCTCAGAAAAAGTACTCAACGCCTTGAAAAAGAGATCATTTTAGATAATAAGCCTCTTCGAGGGGGCAACCTCCTTTTACCCCACTTAAATGTTCAAGTACAAGATGATTCAAAATGAAAATGTCTCCTTGGTATATATAGGAGACAAGGAGGTATAATTACAACTAATGGCCTAAAGCCGACATAAATAAAATAACATTAATAATATAATATGCCCCAATTAAGGGGTAAAGTGATAATATTAGGGCTTAACATGCCCCTCCCCTTGAGATAAGTGTTGTCCACAACGCTTGAGTAACTTTGGATGCTTTTGTATAAAAGACTCATCTTCCCAAGTGGAATCTTTAGCCAGTAGTTTCCTCCATTTAATGAGATACTCTGAAATGGATCTATTCCTCCACTGGAGAATTCTTTTGTCAATGATGCCTTTAGGCTCCAAAATGATTTTTCCTTCCTCATATAGTTCTGGAAATATAGTTTGAACTGGGATCTTGTCGCCTATAACCTTCTTTAAGAATGAAACATGGAAAACTGGGTGTACTCGTGAAGATGCAGGCAGGTCCAATTTGTATGCCATAGTAGCAATATTTTGCAACACCTTATAAGGTCCATATTACTTTGGTGATAATTTATTATCTTTCTTGGCTTTCTTGAGGGACATCTATTGGTATGGTTGTAGTCTTAAAAACACCCAATCCCCTACGTCAAAACTTCTTTCACTACAATCTTGATCTGCTTGTTGTTTCATGCGATTCTGTGCCATGGTTAGGTTGTCCTTTAAGATTTTGAGAACTTGTTGTTGATTCTCTATGTGATCTTCCACAGCTTGAAACTTAGATTTTTATTTTAGAGAAGAAGTGATGGAAGGAGGGTGGTATCCATAAAGTGCCATAAATGGTGTCATTTTTGTTGTAGTATGAAAGGAAGTGTTATACCACCATTCTGCCAAGGGTAACCATTTGAACCA
>ML777897.1:356471-409454 GCA_009831015.1 Picea engelmannii | reverse complement strand
CCTTAAATGCATTCTCCAATGATTTGGGTTCCCAAAGGCAAACCTCATGTTGAATGTTATCCTTTAAAGTTCCTATGAATACATCAATAAAGTGCTCATCTGGAATATTGGTTACCTTTATATTCAATCTTTGGAAGTTCTCAGTGTGCTCGGTAACTGAACCCTTTTACCTGAGATTTATCAATTGGCTAAAGAAGGTATTGCTCCTTGTATCCTCATAGTGTGCTATCATTTCTTCCATGAAAATTGTCCAAGTGACAAGTGATTTGCGAGAACAAAGCCATCAATACAATACAAATTTATTAGGTTCTAAATATAAATAAGCAATTCATACATTTTGTGTATGTGGCACATTATGGAGATCAAAGAATTGATCCATCTGAAGTATCCATGTGATTGGGTCCTTGCCATAAAACTTCCTCATATCAATCTTAGGAACAAAGTTGGTCTTCAAACCAAAGTTGGAGTTTCTCCATTCTTGATTCACCTTCCTTGTGTCCTCATCATGAATTTCATGGGATGCATTTTTACTTTTAGGTGTCTTCTCTGTTATGAAATTTTTCAATACTTCCATGATCTCCCCTTTTAAACCCTCCATTATATCTTGTAGTTAATCTTTTGTTACTATCTTCTTTTGTAAATCATTTATGTCCCTACACATTTCTTCACCTTCATCAAGAGTCCAAGTAGGATCTTCTGAAGGCTTATTTGGTGTAGAAGTTCCCTTTTTGGGTGGCATGTTGGCCAAGTATCACTTTTGAACCTTGATTTTGAGGTAGTTCTGATAGACAATATTTCTTTTGTTTTATCTCCCAAGTTTCGACCCTTCTAGGTATGAAACTTTCTTTTATGTAGTTCTCTAATATTTCTTCTCTGCAATGTCGCAATTCTGATCAAAATTGGATGTGCCAAGTGGAATTTATGGTAACTTCCCCACAACTTGCCAATTTTTGGCCTTTCCAGGAGAGATCACTTGTATAGAATGCCCCACACAAAATAATTGATATACAATTCTGAAACTCGCACTCGAAATACTAAAGACTGTCCACAATCCAATGAAACTAATCCCACTCAATTTGGATACTCTAGGAAGAAGTTATGATTTTTTTACCTGGAACACCTTCTTGAGACTAGTCAATAGGACTAATCAGATACCCTATCTTACACAAGGTGTATCTACAAATTTAATATGACCCAGAAGATAAAAATTTTACCATAGATACCCTACTAATTTCTATAAATTTCCTCCAGATTTTAGGGTCTGAAACGTTCCAGATATGTTTTTATAGCGAAAATTCTGCAATGAATCATTTCAGGATGATTTCAAAACCCTGTCTTGTACAGGCTGTATCTCCGAAAGCATAAGGCCTCGAGAGATGAATTTTGAACCTAATGTACCTTGATCCATCTACTAAATATCCTCCAAGCTGTTCCTTCTGAAATGTTGTATACAAAAATTTATAGTGAAAATTCCAAGGTGTATTAGATGTAGCAGTGAAACCCCAAGACCTTGAGCTCTGATACCATATGTTAAGAACCAAATATCAATATAGCATAGAAAAACCTCATAAAAAGTACCCAATGCCTTGAAAAAGAGATAATTTCAGATAATAAGCCTCTTCGAGGGGGAAACCTCCTTTTACCCCACTTAAATGTTCAAGTACAATATGATTCAAAATGAAAATGTCTCCTTGGTATATATAGGAGACTAGGAGGTATAATTACAACTAATGGCCTAAAGCTGACATAAATAAAATAACATTACTAATATAATATGCCCCAATTAAGGAATAAAGATCCAATATTAGGGATTAACATTCAATGGGTGCACCTTTAGTGCTTGTGGTTCGTGTAGACATGTTTCACTTCTTCCAACCTCCTAGATTGCAGGTCTCCGCCCAAAACTGACCTGCAAAAGCTTAGAAAAAAAATGCTACAACACATGCAATATCTACTTATCACTTTCAAGGTTTTCATATAGAAATAAGTTCATAAATCAATAAAAGCACATAGACATAATGTTTTGGGACAAGAATGAACTCTTTTATTAATCTTCAAGAAAAAAATGATTACAAATTTTGTTGGCAATCACTCCATGAACCAAATCTGGGATCCTCTATCGTGGCTCCAAGTGCATCAATATCATGCTAGCTTCTCACAACCAACTTATCTCTTGGGAAAATGGAAAGGTTTGTATGAGGAGAAAGGTATGGAGGGGAAGAATGAGGCCAAAACTTAGAAAGGGATGCAAAACTTAGGCTAAGAAGGGGAAGGGATTTTGGCAGAGTTTTCTTATTCTCTTTCTTATTTTGTCAAATGACACCCCAAGACCTCTTTTTTTATGAGAAGAATATGCTTATTCGGTTTGGGCACAAGATACAAGGGGTAAAATGGTTAGGAAACCCTCCATAGCTCATAAACTACGCCAAATTCCTTACAATTTTATAACTTTTGTAACTTTCGGAGGTAAATGTAGGATAAATAACATGCAACTTGCGTATGTATGCAAGATAACTAGCATGCAAAATGCATGTGTATGCAGGATACTAGTGAAATAGGGCACATACACTATCCAAAAGTTGTTTTTTAAGAGGAAGCCTCAACAATATTTTGGAAAAGTATGTAAGTGGAAAAGCCAATGTCTTGTATGCACAAATAGGGAATTTTTGGACTATAACAGTGAGCTCTCAACCATTTGATCAAGTATTCAACTCCAACATAGAACAATTCGATGAAAATGAGTCTGAAACATGTAATTTTACTTGAAGGTCGAATCCCCGAAGTCGCAAACTCCTATCGACCGTCGGATCACAGGAAGAATAGGAAATCCCATCAGCCATTGATCTGGAGTGAAAATATTGAAACTGTCAGATCACACTAAGAAAGAAGGTGGTCAACTCTGGAATTGACTTACTTTGGCAATAAGTAGCTCTAATAAACTAAGAACTCTTGAACCCTGGAGTTCTGGAATAAACAAAGTTCATGGGATCAAGATAGTTGAATATCTAGGGTGGTAGATCTATTCGACACTTCAACTGTAAATGGAGGAGTATAGGAAGAATCTTGAAGTCATGAAATAATGTCAACCATCGATTAGGAAGGAACTTCATATGAATCTATGACCTTTAGATCTAGGAGGTAGACATATGACACATAAGTAGGTCCACATTAGAAACACCATATAAATAGTAGATGACATGTGGCCCAATCAAATGGTGACAAGTGTCAAGGTCGATGTGGCACATAAGGACCTTGAAAGTCATGAATCGAGGTGACACATGAGACAAAAAATTAGGTTCCATGTCATCTTGCGTGACATCAGCTGATCCAAAAAAATCCAAAGAAGACTAAGAACAACTCAAAACTTGCAGAAGCAACTTAGGATTCTTAGAATGGCCTCAGTAGACAAAGAAAGGGGAAAAATTCAAAGTTCTCAAAACTAAATAAAAATGACATTATCACGAAGAAGGCATCGCAAGATTTCTAAGGGCACAAACGACTCGTCAAACGGAGTTACAGATTGAAATATATTTGCAGTCAAACTTTGGTCAACCTAGACCAATCAAAAGTGGGATGAGTCAACATCCATACTACTAATGTTAGCACCAATACGAATGACGTCAGAATTTGTACATCACATGTGGTAGGAGTAGGAGGTGACATGTGTCATGTTGATGTCAACATGATTTCAACATGGTGACATGGCATCACGAGAGGCTGCCACATGTAACCCATTTTTGGCACATCTGGACCAATCCGTGGACCAATAGGAATTTTCCATGTGGAATTCCATACAATATGTACATTAAAGTGCCATCGATGTGGCATGGTGATGTGGAATGGTGACATGGAATGGTTATTTGGGAGTGACATGGAATACATATGATGATGTGGCACTAACATGGTAGGTTGACGGTGCAGTGGCTGACGTGGTCGAATAGGAGGATGTCATGTGGCCTAGTCATGGGCTACTATGTGGGAGTGGGAAAATTCCCAATGACATCCCGTATCCGAAAATTTGAAAAAAAAAATGATTTGGCGGGTCCACCAAATCTGACCACAAGCTATCAATAGAACACTGGTTAGAACCTTCGCCAAATATATGGAGAAACTTTGGTTATATATATATATATATATATATATATGGTTACAACAATAAAAAAAAAGGGGGAAGGCCCATGGGTTTGACCCCGGGACCTCCTCCCTCCATAACACCTTAATACTCATGCCATAACCAACGGGCCAACGCTCCTTTATTGTAATGAACGCCTCTATTATTACTTAAAAGCTACATTTTCCTGAACCCAAGAGGGAGGGCACACATGCATACGGTCGGGGACATTTTTTGAGAGAGGGAGTCAACATTTATTGTAGGTTGTAGGGCACATAAACCGAGACAAAATTCTTCTTGGGCCTGGGAGTGCCAGAGTCTGATCAAGGCATGGAGACAATCATTTTTGGGTAATTCGATGCCACAAATTCAATGGTGTTGTCTATTTTTTTATCTGAACAATATTTCTACAACTTGATTTTAGATTGAGGTATACTTATGTATTTTTCCAAATTCTTTTGCTGAGTTAATTAAAAGGCCTACCGATTTGAGAGTAGGACCTAGAGACGTAGTCCACCAGGGACAGTCTCTGTTACCAAGTTTTTGTGTTCAGATTTGATTCTTATGTCTTTTCATTATTGAGATTTTCCTTTTTTAATGGTGCACTTTAATTTATATTCATCTAATGCAATTATTTATAAGTGACTCGATGAAAAGATCCTGGATCATGTTGGTATCAGAGAAGTCATCTTTGACTTGAATTGTTGAGTGTGAATGCTTACTAGGGCCATGCATAAGCAGGGTGAAGAAACTCTTAAGATTTTCAATCCCAAAGTTGGCCATGCATCCCGAAGGAAGAAAATGGTAGAAGAAGATAAGCGTGATGAACAAGAGAAAAAATTTCATATGGTATTTTATTGCATGTCAGAAATGGTTGAACAAATGTATGGAGATTACGAGAAGAGGATGAAGAGGAAAGGGAAGAAAAAGGAAGCACATGTTGATGTTGATGCTTAAGTAAACCAGGGGGCTGGAGGAGACCCTCCTGAGCCTCCATCTTCACCATCAAGCTCTATTTCTTCTTCCTATGATCATTATCATCATTCTATCCTGAAAATATAGATAAATGGATCCGACAGGTTGAAGTATATTGTCGTTTTTAGCATATTTATGAAGAGGAAGTTAAAGTGAAACTGGATTCTCTTCAGTTGGAAGGCACCGCTCTTGTATGGTGGGAGATAAAGATTCAGGACAAAAGTAAGTGTGGTAATGTTATTTCCTCATGGTCGGAATTTAAATCAGTGATAAGGAAGCAATTTTATCCATTGGTTTATTTACATATAGAAATGATGGAATGAAAAACTTTAAGGAAAAGTAAAGTTCAAACTGTAGAAAGTTTCATGGAAGAATTTTAAAAGAAATCTCTTGGATTAAACATTCCCTTGGATTCTTATGAAACTTTAATGAATTATATTGTCGCACTTCATAATCATATTTTTCATACTTTTCTCTTGTTTAACCCCACCAGTCTTGATGAACTTTGTGTGCAAGCCACTCACCTTGAGAATAGGGGAAAGCATGTTCCATAAGATCTCACAAAGAAACCTTCCAATCTCCCACATAAACCTTTCAATAAGTTTAAAAGGAAGGACAAGAATACTGCCACAGTGATGAGAGAAGGAGGAAAGACATCTCACACTCATTGCAAGAAAAGTGGTCAGGATGATGAACACTATTGGAAACTGCATCTAGAAAAGAGACTAAAGTAGTTCGGTGGAAAGGGGAAGACAAAAACCATTGCTACAATGCAAAATGATCTTGGTTCCAATTCAGGGGACGAAGAAAATATCATAGCATTTGGAGTACAAGGTAAAGATTCCCTTCATTCTAGTTCAAATTTCAATAATGAATCTCATGATGATGAACAAAAGAGGAATGAATTATTTCGCATAAGAGTTGTATCTAAACACACTAAAATCGATACATTATTTGATCCAGGTTCCCAAGTAAAATTAATATTTGAATCACTTTTCAAGAAGATGGGTCTTGAAACGAAACTACATCCGAAGCCTTATCCTCTTAGTTGGGTATGTGATAAAGAAAAACTTAATGTCACCAAACAATGTAGGGTAAGATTTTCTATTAATTCAAAATTGATTGATGAAGTGGATTTGGATGTTGTATCACTTGATATATGTGGCATAGTGTTGGGAAGTCCTTATCTTTATGATAGAAAATAAATCTTCTTTATTCATGAGAACAAGTAACACCTTACTAAAAGGGGATTGGAATATATTGTTAGAGCCCACAACATGAGGGTAAATACAACACTTGTTAGTGAAAGACAAATGAAGGGACTCATAAACACTAATAAGAGATATGTACTCATGGTCATAAGAGAGAAAGATGTCAGGATATTCGACGCTTTCCAAGGATGTGATCCTTCTCATAAGAAAGGATTAATTGATATTGTTTCTAAATATGATGTTATTTTCCAGTAACTAGATGGATTACCTCCTAAGAGGGAAATTCAACATGAGATACATCTTTAGCAGGATTCTCCTCTTCCTAATGTGGGCATGTACAAGATGTCAGTTGTGGAGATGACATAGATCAAGAAGGTGCTACAAGGCTTATTGGGTCAAGTGGTCATCAGGCCCAATTCATCGCCTTGTGGTTATCTGATTGTGATGGTGCAAAGAAAGATGAAACATGGAGAATGTGTGTTGATAACTGAGCCTTAAATAAAATCATAGTGAAAAATCGATACCCTCTTCCTCGTATAGATTATTTACTTGATCAGTTAAAGAATTTTTTTTATTTCATTAAGTTGGATTTGCACATTGGATACCATCTAATCAAGATTTTGGAATATGATGCATGGAAAACTGCCCTTAAAACCAAACAGGGATTGTTTGAGTGGTTTTTGATGCCGTTTGGGCTTTGTAATTCTCTAGAAAATTGCATGCATGTGATGAATGATGTATTCAATCCTTTCCTAGATGTTTTTGTCATTGTATATTTAGACGACATTCTTGTTTTTAGCGAGACTTGGGATGAAAATGTGAGGCATGTTAAGCAAGTATTGGATACTTTGCAAAGGGAAAAGCTATATGTAAAATTGTCTAAATGTGAATTTGGAAAAACTGCACTTGTATACTTAGGCCATATTATAGGAGGAAAACTAAAAATTGATCCTTCCAAAATTGATGTAATTGTAAATTGGCATGAGCCAAAAAGTGTAACCGAGATCTAGAGCTTCTTAGGTGAAGTCCATTATGTTGGAAAACTGAGAGGGGGGAGGTGAATTAGTTGTTACCGTGCTTAAACAATTATGCTTATGTTAAACTCTTTACAAAGACCTCAATGAAAATCACAATAATACAGGGAGGTAAGCAATAGAATATTCAACATCAATCACACACATGAAATATATAGAGACAGATATTTCCCGAGGAAACCCATAAAGGGAAAAACCTCTTCTTCTTGATATGATAAGTAATATTTATTTTCTGTACATTATCATTCTTATGAGAACCAACTCATTGTGAGGATACCACCTCTGTTTTGAAAGATGTAACTTATTGAGAGCACCAACTCTCTTATTTCTCTAGCACCCACTAGAAGGAAGCACCAACTCCCTAGTTTCTATATCATCCACTAGAAGGAAGCACCAAATCCCTAAGTATTCCAACACCAATTGGATGGAAGAACCAACTTCCAGTCACATAGACACCGACCTATATAGCAGAGAACTATAGTTCTCCCTTGCACCACCCTACCACCCTAGTTTTTCTAGCTGCAACAAAATGGAAGCTAAAACTCCCTATGTTCAAGAACCCACTTGAAACACTGAGGACAATAATCCTCCCTACCACCCTGAAATATAAATATTTTCTTTCTTTAATTTATCACAGTGATACAAAATTTATCTATGTCTTACCAGTCTCAACACTGTTCTTCTACACTTCTCTTCTCTACCTACACCACTATCTCTCTCCTCGAGTCTGCTGCACTTTTTGTTCTTCTCTCATATATTCATTTTTGTTCCTTGTTTCTTTTGCGCTTTATGATATATGTATTTTTTCCATTCTATGCACCATGCCTCTTCTGTGTGCTTCAAATTATTCATACAACATGCTTCTAACCACATGAATAACTCTCCACCCTAGCCCACATCTCTTCTTTGTTCCACTATTTTATACTCTTTGTGCACCTTTTGCATACTTCATGTCGCGCCTCTTCACTGCATCACAGTTCTCTGTACAAGTCATTCACTTCATCTAATCCTCTCGAATGCATGGCTATCCAACTGAATACCTTCAATTCTATGTTCTGCATGTATTTCTCACGTCGAGTCATCTACTTGATCATCATACAAACTCGTCATCTTCTCTAGCCATTATTCAAGGTTCTTTGGCTTCTCTGCCAGTTATCCTAAGAATCCTTTGTTTCTCTGTCAATCACAATTCTTTGTCCTCTCTGGCAGTTATAGTCAGTCAGTTTGGGATCCTTTGGATCCTAAGCCCGTTCCTTCTCATGGTCATTGGCTGTGACTTGGGGCCAATCACTTCGGGACTTTGCATTTCAGGTCATCTATCGTGAGTCACCCCGATTCTCCCAGCTCCCGATCTCCTGAACTCCGAAGTGGAGCTTAGAGACATGCTATATCTTCCCTAGATATGACCTTGGGCGATGAGTTCATGTGAACACGTAATTGCGGGTGTATCTATAGGTAGTTTGAGGAAAACCCACTTTTTTCCCTGTAATTGACTACAAGCCTCCACGCATCCTTTCTCCAAAATTGTGGTTT
Source organism: Picea engelmannii (assembly GCA_009831015.1). Classification (NCBI taxonomy): domain Eukaryota; kingdom Viridiplantae; phylum Streptophyta; class Pinopsida; order Pinales; family Pinaceae; genus Picea; species Picea engelmannii. The sequence goes on along the minus strand of ML777897.1, from coordinate 400,590 downwards.
CGATTGAAACCCGCTCATGAGAAATTAAGGCCCAATCATGTTTTGGCCCCACAATGGAGCATGATCATTGATATCATGATATTGATGGTGCTCCTTAATGGACGGTTCATATCTATCCTCTCAAGTCCACAGACCAGATCTCTCCTTCCTCCATCAACGACTAAGGTTTCCTTTGTTATTCGGGCTCCAGGAGATTCAAATATCAAACCTTGTTTTTGTTGACTGGATATCTTTCAGAATGGAATATATGTTGACATCTTTCCTCTTCAATCGACAACTCTACCTTCTTTCCTTTTTCCACATGTGATCCTTAGTCTCAAAGATCAGATGACATGTGGCCCTCCAAACCAATGGACGAGATCGATTTCTCCTTTTGGGATTCAGGATTTTCAATTATCAAACTCTGCTTGCTCATAGAGAATTTCACCCAGAGTCCATGATCCAATGACGTGTTTCCCTCTTGGATCAACAGTCCAGATATCCTTCGGGTCTCCAAACTTCAGAGATTTCAATTCCAAACCTACGCTTTCTTAGAACTCTTTTAGCTGGAGTTGACAGATTCCTACCATGTGTCCTTGAATCAACGGTCCTCGTTCACTTCGGGACTCCAAAACTTTTGAAATCTAAAACAATTCTCCTTCATGTTTTCCCATATATGAAAATCTACTGACGTGTTTCCTCTTCAATTCAATGGCTATCCTCCACTCCGAGACTTCGACCTTCCACAATCTCAAATCTTTCTCCTTCGTGTTTTCCTGGAGAAGTTTCACTTGGATTTCACGATCCATTGACATGTATCATGCTACATGATCAACGATCGAGAATACAACCAAATTGATCTTTAGATCGGATGACTCGTATCCACTTCGGGTATTTGACATTTAGAACTTCGGGTATTTGGGTGAGTACTGGTGGTAAAACTCCCGAAGAAAAATGCTCGGAGTGACGTAACTCTTGTGTCACTCGATGATGTGTCACGAGTCAAGAAGCTACCATGTGTCACTCGGATTTGTGATTTCCATGTACCTAAAATGCTGAATCAACTTGATAGTTGTCATTGACTGATTGCGCTATGTGTCTTTGCTGACATGGTTTGCCACATGTCCTTGCTAACATTGTCTGCCACATGTCCTTGCTGACGTGGTCTTTTGATGTGGTCTGCCACATGTTCTTGATGACACGATTTGGTGATGTAATATTCTCATGTAGATCTCCCTAACCTAACAGTCATTGTCTGATCTCTAGATCTGACAGCTGACAAAAATTCACATTCCGGAAATTTCAAATCTCAAACTTTCGTGAGTGTAACCTCCTCGCATATTTATATCTGAAGTGAATATTGTTCTCTCAATCATGATCTTGGACCGACGACTTGATCTTCTGCGATGCAACTTTGCTAGCTTATCCAGTCCTTCCACTTGAAATTGATCTGAGAGCTAACAAAACTTTGCATTCCGGGTCTTTCAAATCTCAAACTTTCTTGAGTGTAAACTCCTCTCATCTTTAGACCCGAACTAAACATTTCTCATCGATCATGTTGTCAAATCGACGACTCGATCTTTCTGTGTGCTCCTCTTGTCTGGACTTTGATCCATTGGCCATTGTCTCTCCTCCTCCTAAGCTTACGATTTATTCTTACTTGGAAGAATGTATAAGTGTCAAAGGCCTTGACCTTTGATCCTCTTGTGAGTCCTGATGACTTGGACCTCATCTGCGCTTCTGGAAACTGCTATCTCTTCTGCGATTTCTCGTCTATGCATAGTGTTCTCTTCTCCTCCTGAGCTTACGATTCTTTCCAAGATTCGATCTCTACATGGTGTTCACTTCTCCTCCTGAGCTTACGCTTCTTTCCGATCTTTGATATTCATATTGTTCGCTTCTTCTTCTAAACTTATGATTTCCCTATTTTCCATAATTATTGCTTTTCTTTCCTGTAAACATATCATCATCATTTTTGTTATTTCCATCAATCACAAGCTTACTCTACCTGTAAACATGCCAAAAATAACCCCCTTTGGCATTGATGGCAACCCTAGAAGACTGCACTGTTCTACTTAGATGCGTTGTTCTACTTAGATATCCAATTGTAGCATCCAGAACAAACCTTTTCTCCCACTTTGACATCAATTTCAAAGAAAACAAGATCCCCTTGAGATGTTGCAGTACTTTTCAGAGGTATCATATATTCAACCAACACAAACTCCCCTTGACAGGATGGATTCTCTTATTTGAGTCATGCAGGGTATTTGTATCTAACTCAAATTCTTCTCCTTTTGATTCTTGGACCTTCTCATATTTAGATTCAGATGTGTCCTCTATAGCAGACTCAATATTGCTCACCTCTCTTACTGAGACTCCTTCATCAACCTTTTCTTTTCATAGTTGAATGAATCCCCCTGTCACTCTTATATAATCTTCTATTACAACAAATTCATTTTTCTTTCACAATGGCTACAATCTAAGGATTTTATGACTATATTTATCACAAGAAAAAACCATTACCAACACTCTCATACCTACTTTCCATTTTTACAAATGAAGGACATGTTTTAGACTTCTTAGGAGTATTGATTTCTTCCTTGTTGTATCCAAGACCAGATTTGTCATTTGGTGATCTTTGACTATCCTAGATCTCATCTAGGGTCATGGAGCTATTCACGAACTTGATTTGGGTGTCTGACTTCTCAACCTTCACAACTTCTGCTTCCGGCTTATGCCACGATTCTTATTCTAATTCTTCTTTTCTTGCATGGGAGCATTCAATATCAACATCATTATCTATCCTTATGCCTTTAGCCACCACTTGTCCTAAGTTTACATTTTTTACCTTACAATATTTGGACTTGAACAACTCTTCACGGCCTATGTCACACATTTGACTTATACTGAGAAAATTGTGTTTCGGACCATCTACAAGAAGAACATCCTGGGAATCTCCTTTGCCATTACTCAAAATCACCATCCCTTTACCCTTGATTTTACCTGGTTCATCATTTTCAAAGATCACATTTCCTTCTTTGCTTTTACTTATAGGAACAAGCTTATCCTTTTCTCCAGACATGTTCTTGGAACATCCACTGTCTATATTCTAGGAGTCCTTTCATTATTTAGTTGAAAGTACTAGACCACATTTTCACTATCTTTCTTTTTCCATGTGCTGGCCTTTCTAGAAAGAGTTTTGTCCTTGGATCTACTTTGTAATTCCTGAGATGGCATTTTGCAGCTTTGTGGCCGAATTTATGACAATTATAGTATTCAATCTCATTGTTCAATAGGTCAAAGTGACTATTGCAATGTTGTCTACTCATTGACTATTTATTATTTCTTTACCTCCTCAGATGCATGTCTCTAAAATTAATTTGACAATTTTCAATCTGTGGTTGTTTTCTACTTGGATGTCTCATTCTTTGTTGTGGAAAATATTTATTCCTTGGGATTCTTGATTTCTCGTGTATAAATATTAAGGAACACTTTACATCTTTGTGGCCAAAGTTAGAAAAATAGAAACAATATCCATAGAAAAAGTCTTTGTACCTGGAAAATGGATGTCTTCTTTGAGTAGGACGATTTATTCCATGATGATGATTTCCTTGAGAAAAGGGTGTATTATTTATTTATTCTACAGATTCATTTCATGAACCTTTTTCATTACTCCTCCTTGGTGGCTGATTATCTTCCTTTGTTTCTGCAGGTTTGATGTTGTCATTGGTTGTATATTTGACAAAATTGATGGGTTCTTTGTTGCTTGGTTGACCACTACTTGATCCCTCTTCATAAACCAATACAGTTTTCAACTTTGGATTCCTTTGTTGATTCAGAATGGTGGCTAATCCTTCTGAGGCTTTGATACAAATTCTTATGATACAAGGCTTGAAACTTCTCCAACTCTTTCCTAGTTTTCACTACTTCTTCCAAAGCTTCACATCTTGCCTTCTTTTCTAATATTTGTTGTTTTAGAATGTCTTTGATTTTCTTTGCCTCTTCTAATTCCACTTTTAGCAGGGCAAAGTCTTCATCATGACCTTTCATGACATTCACAAGATCCTCAATTCTTAAGAATTTTTTTATTAAATGTCTCATCCTCATTCATCTTTAGTTGTTCAAACTGTAATATGTAGGTTTGAAGATTGACATCCTTTACCTTCTCATTACCTTCATAACTGCTAATGTGTTTTTCCCAAATTGCTTTGGCATATTCTAAGGGCATAACTCTTACAAATTCTTCTTTTGCAAGCCCACTCAGAATAGCATTCATATCCTTAGCGTTGAAGATGAATTCTAGCTTGTCATCCTTGGAAGCTAGTACAACCAACTTTACATAACCAGTCTCTACCACAACCCAAACATATGCAGCTAAATCCATTATGTAGGTTTTGATCCTAACTTTCCAGAAGCCAAATTTTGTTCCATTGAACAGGGGAGGCTTATTGGTTGAATTTCATCCATGGTTAGTCATGTTTAAGCTCTAGGATCTACAGTTAAATAAAGAGAATTGGCTATGATACCAATTGTTGGAAAATTGAGAGGGGGGGGGGTGAATCAGTTGTTACCGTGCTTAAACAATTATGCTTATTTTAAACTCTTTACAAATCACTCAATGAAAATCAAAATAATGCAGGGAGGTAAGAAATATAATATTCAACATCAATCACACACATGAAATATACAGAGACATATATTTCCTGAGGAAACCCATAAAGGGAAAAACCTCTTCTTCTTGATATGATACGTAATCGTTATTTTCTATGCATTATCATTCTCATGAGAACCAAATCACTGTGAGTCTACCACCTCTATTTTGCAAGCTCCAACTTGTTGAGAGCACCAACTCTCTTGTTTCTCTAGCACCCACTAGAAGGAAGCACCAACTCCCTGGTTTCTCTAGCACCCACTAGAAGGAAGCAACAATTCCCTAAGTGTTCCAGTACCAACTCGATGGAAGCACCAACTTCTTGTCACACAAGCAATGACCTGTATAACAGAGAACAATAGTTCTCCCTTGCACCACCCTACTACCCTAGTTTTTCTGGATGCAACCATATGGAAGCTACAACTCCCTGTGTTCAAGCACCCACTTGAAAATCTGAGGAAGACATTCCTCCCTAGCACCTCCCTACCACCCTGAAATATAAAACTTTTCTTTCTTGAATTTATCACAGTGATACAAAATTTATCTATGGCTTACCAGTCTCATCACTATTCTTGTACATTGCTCTACTCTACCTGCATTAGTGTGTCTCTCCTCACATCTGCTGCACTTTTTGTTCTTCTCTCAGATATGCATTTATGTTCCTTGCTTCTTCTACACTTTATGTTATGTGTTTTCTTTCCATTCTATGCACCACACCTCTTATGTGCACTTCAGCTCCTACACACAACATGCTTCTACCCACATGAATAACTCTCCACTACATCCCACATCTCTTCTTTGTTCTACGTTTTTATACTTTCTGTGCACCTTCTGCATACTTCATGTCACGCCTCTTCACTGTGTCACAGATCTCCCTACAGGTCATATAATTCATCTCATCCTATAGACTACATGGCTATCCAACTGAATACCTTCACTTCTATGTTCTTCATGTATTTCTCACATCGAGTCATCTACTTGATCATCATACAAACTCGTCATCTTCTTTGGCCATTATTCAAGGTTCTTTGGATTCTCTGCCATTTATCCTGAGAATCCTTTGTTTCTCTGTCAGTCACAATTATTTGTCCTCTCTGGTAGTTACAGTCAACCATTTTGGGCTCCTTTGGCTCTTTATTCCCTTCCTTCTCTTGAATGTTGGCTATGACCTGGGGTCAATCACTTTGAGACTTCACCTTTCAGGTCATCTGTCGTGGGTCACCCCGATTCTCCCAACTCTCGATCTCCTAAACTTCGAAGTGGAGCTTAGCGACATGCTAGCTCTTCCCTACATATGACCTTGGGCGATGAGTTCATGTGACCACACAATTATGGGAGGGTCTATAAGAGGTTTGAGGACAACCATATTTTTCACCCCGCAATTCACTACAAGACTTCACGCATCCTTTCTCTAAAACCGTGGTTTCGATTGCATCCCACTCATGAGAAATTAAGGCCAGAGAATGTTCTGGCCCTGCAATGGAGCACAACTGTCGATTTCATGATGTTGATGGTGCTCCTGAATGGACGGTTTATATGTGTCATCTTAAGTCTATGGACTATATCTCTCCTTCCTTCATCAATGACTAAGGTTTCCTTCATGATTCAGACTCCGGGAGATTCAAATCTCAAACGTTTTTGTTGCTAACTGGATATCTTTTGAAATGGAAGATATGTTGACATCTATCCTCTTCAATCGACAGCTCTACCTTATTTCCTTTGTCAACACATGATCCTTAGTATAAATGATTAGATGACACGTGGCCCTCTAAACCAATGGACGAGATTGATTTCTCCTTTAGAGCTTCATGATTTTCCATTCTCAAACTCCGCTTGCTTCCAGATCATTTCACCCAGAGTCCAATATCCAATTACATGTGTCCCTCTCGAATCAATGGTCGAGATCTTCTTTGGGTCTCCAGACTTTGAAGATTTCAATTCTCAACCTTCGCTTGCTCAAAATGTTTTTAACTAGAGTCCATAGATTATTTCCATGTGTCCTCCTCAAATCAATAGTCCTCATTCACTTTGGGACTCCAACACTTTGGCAATATCAAACCTTTCACCTTCACGTTTTCCCAGAGATGAAAATATACTGATGCGTTTCCTCTTCAATACAAGGGCTATCCTCCAATCCCAGACTTCGGCCTTCTGGAATCTCAAATCTTTCTCCTTCACATTTTGCCAGAGAATTTTCACCCGAATTTCGTGATATTTTCACACGTATCTTGCTATACGATCAACGATCGAGAATACACCTAAAGTGATCTTTAGATCGTATGACTCGTATCCACTTCAAGTCTTCGAAATTTGGGACTTCAGGTCTTTGGGCGAGTACTGGTGGTAAAACTCTTGAATCAAAACTCTCGGAGTGACGTAACTCTTGCGTCACTCGATGACATGTCACGAGTCGAGAAACTGCCACATGTCACTCAGATTTGTGATTTCCACGATCCTGAAATGACGAATCAACTTGACACTTGTCATTGTCTGATTTATCCACATGTCCTTGTTGACGTGGTCTACCACGTGTCCTTGCTGACATGGTCTATTGACGTTGTCTGCCACATGTCCTTGTTGGCATGGTCTACTAACATTTTCTGCCACATGTCTTTGAGGATGAGATTTTTTGATATAATCTTCTGACGTAGATCTCCCTGATCTAACGGTCAATGTTTGATCTCTATATCCGATGGATGATGAAAATTCGCATTCTGAGAACTTCAAATCTCAAACTTTCCTGAGTGTAAACTCCTTGCATATTTATATTTGAGGTGAATATTGTTCGCTCAATTAGGATCTTGGACTGACAGCTTGATCTTTCTGCAATGCAACTTTGCTAGATTATCATGTCCTTCCACTTGTAATTGATTTGAGGACTAATGACACTTCTCATTATGGGGATTTCAAATCTCAAAATTTCCTGAGTGTAAACGCCTCGCATCTTTAGACCGGAACTAAACGTTGTTCGTCGATCATGTTCTCATATTGACGACTCAATATTTTTGTGTGCTCCTCTTGTCTGGACTATGATCTGTCGGCCATTGTTTCTCCTCCTCCTAAGATTATGGTTTCTTCCGACTTGGAAGAATGTCTAAGTGTCAAAGGCCTCAACCTTTGATCCTTCTACGAGTCTTGATGACTTGGACCTCATTTGCGCTTCTAGAAAATGCTATCTCTTCTGAGATTTCTCATCTCTGCATAATGTTCTCTTCTCCTCCTAAGCTTATGCTTCTTTCTGAGCTTTCATATTTGCATAGTGTTCACTTCTCCCGAGCTTACGCTTCTTTTCGATCTTTGATCTTCATACTGTTCACTTCTTCTTCTGAACTTATGATTTCCCTATTTTCCATCATTGTTTATTTTCTTACATGTTAACATATCATCATCGTTGTTGTTCTTGCCATCAATGACAAGTGCACTCTGCCTGTAAATATGCCAAAAATACCCCCCTTTAGCATTGATGGCAAGCCCGAAAGACTACATTGTTTTACTTAGATGTGTTGTTCTACTTAGATCTCCAATTGTAGCATCTAGAACACACCTTTTGTCCCCCTTTGACATCAATGCCAAAGAAAACATGCTCCCCCTGAGTTTTTGTAGTACTTTTTAGAGGTATCGGATATTCAAACAACACAAATCCCCCCTGACAGGATGGATTCTCTTATTTGAGTCCTACAACGTATTTGTATCTAACTCAGAGTATTCTCCTTATGATTCTTGGACATGTTCATCTTCAGCTTCAGTTGTGTCCTTTGTAGAAGACTCAATATTGCTCACCTCTCTTACTGAGACTCCTTCATCAACCTTTTCTTGTCATAGTTGAATGAATCCCCCTATTACTTAGCTCTGATCTTCTATTACAACAACTTCATTTTTCTTCCATGATTTCTACAATCCAAGGCTTTTATGACTATATTCATCACAAGAAAAAAACATTACAAATACTCTCATACCTTCTTTCCCTTTTTACAAATGAAGGACTTGTGTTAGACTTCTTAGGAGTACTAATTTCTTCATTGTTGTAACCAAGACCGGATTTGTCACTTGGTGATATTTGACTATCGAAGATCTCATCTAGGGTCATGGAGTTATTCAAGAAATTCATTTGGGTGTTTGAGTTCTCAAATTTCACAACTTTTTCTTCCGGCTTATGACATGATTCTTCTTTTACTTCTTCTTTTGTTGCATGGGAGGATTCAATATCAACATCATTATCTGTCCTTATGCCTTTAGCCACCACTTGTCATGAGTTTACATTTTTTACCTTACAATCTCTGGATGTGAACAACGCTTCACAGCCTCTATCACATATTTGACTTATACTGAGCAAATTATGTTTCATACCATCTACAAGAAGAACATCCTGGGAATCTCCTTTGCCATTACTCAAACTCACCATCCCTTTACCCTTGATTTTAACCGGTTCATCATTTTCAAAGATAACATTTCCTATTTTTATTTTACTTATAGGCATAAGCTTATCCTTTTCTCCAGTGATTTGCTTGGAAAATCCACTATCTATATTCGAGGATTCCTTTTGTTTTTGAGTTGTAAGTACTAGAACACATTTTTCACTATCTTTCTTTTTCCATGTGTTGGCCTTTCTAGCTAACAACTTTATCCTTGGATTTTCTTTGTGATTATTTAGATGGAAGTTTTCATCTTTGTGACCAAATTTATGAAAGTTATAGCATTCAATCTCAATGTTCAATAGGTCAAAGTTATGACAGTTTATTATTTCTTGACCTCCTCAGTTGCATGTCTCTAAACTTAATTTGACAATTTGGAATCTATGGTTGTTTGTTACTTAGCTGTCTCATTCTCTGTTGTTGCAAATATTTATTCCTTGGGAGCCTTGATTGCTCGTGTCTAAATCTTAAGGAACAATTTACAGCTTCATGGCCAAAGTTAGAACAGTAGAAACAATATCCATAGAAAAAATCTTTGTACCTGGAAAATGGTTGTCTTCTTTGAACAGGTCGATTTCTTCCATGCTGATGATTTCCTTGAGCAAAGGGTGTATTATTTCTTTGTTCTACAGATTCAGTTCTGGCATCTTTTTCTTTACTCCTCCTTGGTGGTTGATTATATTTCTTTGTTTCTACATGTTTGATGTTGTCATTGGTTGTATATTTGAAAAACTTGATGGGTTCTTTGTTTCTTGGCTAAACACTAATTGATCCCTCTTCATAACCCAAACCAGTTTTCAACTTTGGATTCCTTTGCTGATTCATAATGGTGGCTAATCCTTCCGAGGCTTTGATACTTGACAGATTCTAATGATACAAGGATTGAAACTTCTCCAACTCTTTCCTAATTTTCACTACTTCTTTTTCCAAAGATTTATATCTTGCCTTGTTTTTTGATAACGGTTGTTTCAGAATGTCTTCGATTTTCTTTGCCTCTTCTAATTTCACTTTTAGCAGGGAAAAGTCTTCATCAGGACCTTTCATGGCATTCACAAGCTCCTCAATTCTTAAGAAAAAATTATTAACTATCTCATCCTCATTCATATTTAATTGTTCAAACTGTAATCTGCAGGTTTGAAGATTGACATCCTTTACCTTCTCATTACCTTCATAATTGCTAATGATTTTGTCCCACATTTCTTTGGAATATTCTAAGTGCATAACTTTTACAAATTCTTCTTCTGCAAGCCCACTCAGAATAACATTCATAGCCTTAGCATTGAAGCTAAATTCCATCTTGTCATCCTTAGAATCTAGTACAACCAGATTTACATAACCATTCTTTACCACATCCCAGACATCTGGACCTAAAGCTATTATGTAGGTTTTCATCCTAACTTTCCAAAAGCCAAAGTTTGTTCCATTGAATAGGGGGGCCTTATTGGTTGAAGTTCCTCTTTGGCTAGTCATGTTTAAACTCTAGGATCTACCCTTAAATAAAGGGAACTGGCTCTGATACCAATTGTTCGACAACTGAGAGGGGGGGGGGTGAATCATTTGTTACCATGCTTAAACAATTATGCTTATTTTAAAATTTTTATAAAGAACTCAATGCCAATCACAATAATGCAGGGAGGTAAGCAATAAAATATTCAACATCAATCACAAACATGAAATATACAGAGACAGATATTTTCTGAGGAAACCCATAAAGGGAAAAACCTCTTCTTCTTGATATGATAAGTGATCTTTATTTTCTATACATTGTCGTTCTTATGAGCACCAACTCATTGTGAGGATACCACCTATGTTTTGCAAGATGCAAATTGTTGAGAGAAACAACTCTCTGGTTTCTCTAGCACCCACTAGAAGGATGCACCAACTCCCTGGTTTTTCTAACACCCACTAGAAGGAAGCACCAACTCCCTAAGTTTTCCAACACCAACTAGATGGAAGCACGAACTTCCATTCACATAGGCACCGACCTGTATAACATAGAACAACATTTCTCCCTTGCACCACCCTGCCACCCTAGTTTTTATGGTTGCAACTAGATGGAAGCTACAACTCCCTGTGTTCAAGCACCCACTTGAAACTCTGAGGACAATAGTACTCCCTAGCACCTCCCTACCCCCCAAAATATAAATATTTTATTTCTTGAATTTATCACAGTGATACAACATTTATCTATGGATTAGCAGTCTCATCATTGTTCTACTACACTTCTCTACACTGCCTGCATTAGTGTCTCTCTCCTCACATCTGCTGCACTTTATGTTCTTCTCTAAGATATGAATTTATGTTCCTTGCTTCTTCTATGTTTTATGCTCTGTGTCTTCTTTCCATTCTATGCACCACGCCTCTTTTGTGCGCTTCATCTCCTGCACACAACATGCTTCTACCCACATGAATAAATCTCCACCACATCCCACATCTCTTCTTTGTTCTGCATTTTTATACTCTCTATGCACCTTTTGCATACTTCATGTTGCACCTCTTCACTGTGTCATAGTTCTCCATACAGGTCATTCACTTCATCTCATCCTCTCGACTGCATGGCTATCCAACTGAATACCTTCACTTCTCTTTTCTGCATGTATTTATCATGTCAAGTCATCTACTTGATCATCATACATACTCTTCATCTTCTCTGGCTATTATTCAAGGTTTTTTGGCTTCTCAGCCAGTTATTCGTATAATTATTTTTTCCTCTACCAGTCACAATTCTTCATCCTCTCTAGTAGTTACAGTCAGCCTGTTTGGGCTCCTTTGGCTCCTAATCCCCTTCCTTCTCATTACCATTTGCTGTGACCTGGGGCCAATCACTTCGAGACTTCACGTTTCGGGTCATCTGTCGTGAGTTACCCTAATTCTCCGAACTCCCGATCTCCCGAACTCCGAATTGGAGCTTACTAATGTCCTAGCTATTCCATATATATGACCTTGGGCGATGAGTTCATGTGACCATGCGATTTCAGGCAGTTTGATTGGTGGTTTGAGGACAATCCACTTTTCACCCCGCTATTCTCTACAAGCCTCCATGTGTCCTTTCTCCAAAACTGTGGTTTCGATTGCAACCCACTCATCAGAAATTAAGGCCTGAGCATGTTCTGGCGCCACAATGGAGCACGAGCATCAATCTCATGATATTGATGGTGATCCTGAATGGACTATTCAGATCTATCCTCTCAAGTATGCAGACCATATCTCTCCTTCCTCCATCAACGTCTAAGGTTTCTTTCATGATCGGGGCTTCGAGAGATTCAAATATCATAAGTTGTTGTTGTTGACTGGATATCTTTCAGAATGAAAGATATACTAACATTTGTCCTCTCTAATCAACGAATTTGCCTTATTTCCTTTTTCCACATGCGATCCTTAGTCTAAATGATTATATGACATGTGGCCCCCCAAACCAACGGACGATATCAATTTTGCCTTTCGGGCTTCGAGAGTTTTGATTCTCAAACTCCACTTTCTCCCGGAGAATTTCACCTAGAGTCCATAATCCAACGACGTGTGTCCCTTTCGGATCAATGGTTAATATCTCCTTCGGGTCTCCAGACTTTGGAGATTTCAATTCTCAACCTTCGCTTGCTCAGAATTATTTTAGTCGGAGTCCACAGATTCCTACCATGTGTCCTCCTCAAATCAACGGTCCTCGCTCACTTCGAGAATCCGACACTTCGGAAATCTCAAACCTTTCTCCTTCACATTTTCCTGGAGATGAAAATCTATTGATGCATGTCCTCTTCAATCCAACGAATATCCTCCACTCCATGACTTTGGCCTTTTGCAATCCCAAATATTTCTCCTTCCCATTTTCCCAAAGAAGTTTCACCCAGAGTTTACAATCCATTGACATGTATCTTGCTACATGATCAACGATTGATAATACACCCGAAGTGATCTTCAGATCAGATGAATCATATCCACATCGGGTTTTTGGAATTCGGGACTTCAGGTCTTTGGGCGAGTACCGGTGGTAAAAATCCCAAAGAAAAACTCCTGGAGTGACATAACTCTTGTGTCACTCGACGACGTGTCACTTGGATTTATGATTTCCATGTACCTGAAATGATGAATCAACTTGACACTTGTCATTGTCTGATTGCACCATGTGTCATTGCTGAAGTGGTTTTCCATGTGTCCTTGATGACGTAGATATCCCTCATCTAATGCTCATTGTTTGATCTCTAGATATGACAATTGACATAAATTTGCATTCTGGGAATTTCAGATCTCAAACTTTCCTGAGTGTAACCTCATTGAATGTTTATATCTGAAGTGAATATTGTTCACTCGATCGAGATCTTGGACCGACAACTTGATATATCTGGGATGTAGCTTTGCTAGCTTATCCTGTCCTTCCACTCAAAATTGATCTGACAGTTGATAGAACTTCACATCCCAATTATTTTAAATCCCAAAATTTCCTAAGTGTAAACTCATTTCATATTTAGACCTAAACTAAATGTTGTTTGTCGATCCTGTTCTCAGATCGACGACTCAATATTTCTGCGAACTCCTCTTGTCTGGAATTTGATCTGTTGACCACTATCACTCCTCCTCCTGAGCTTACTATTTCTTTTGAATTGGAAGAATGTATAAGTGTCAAAGGCCTCGATCTTTTATCCTTTTGCAAGTCCCGATGAATTGGACCTCATCTACACTTCTGGAAACTGCTATCTCTTCTGAGCTTTCTCGTATCTGCATAGTGTCCACTTCTCCTCCTGAGCTTACACTTCTTTCAGAGCTTTGATATATGCATAGTGTTTTCTTCACCTCTTGATATTATGCTTGTTTTCGAGCTTTGATCTTCATACTTTTCACTTCCTCTTCTAAACTTATGATTTCCTTGTTTTCCATCATTGTTTATTTTCTTGCCTATAAACATATCATCATTGTTATTGTTCTTTCCATCAATGACAAGAGAACTCTACCTGCAAACATGACAACATAGTATTGGACAAGGTTCATTTCAAACTTCTCCTTTATAGAAGCTCCTTTGCATGCCTTAACCAGTGTGAAGAACACTTTTCAGTGGGAAGGAAAGAAACAAAAAAAATTCAATGCTTTGAAGGAGAAGATCAGTACTGCACCAGTATTAGCACTGTCGAATCTTCAACAACCTTTTGAGATCGAGGGAGATGTCAGTGGATACACCATGGGTGAAATGTTGATGCAATATTGTAAGCGTATCTATTACCACTCTAAAACTTTTAACCAAACTTTTGTTAACTATCCTACATATGATAAAGAGTTGTATGCACTAGTTCAAAGCGTACAAAAATGGAAGCACTACTTGTTAGGGAAGGAAACAATCATACATACATATCACCAACCCTTATAGTATCTCCAATAACAAACCAAGATGAAACAATATCGACACTACAAATGGATGGGTTTTCTATAACAATTTCATTTGGTAATCAAGTACAAAAAGGGTACGAGTAACAAGGTAGTTAATATGATTTCTAGACCTCCTATTGTTGCTTCTATTATTTTGAAGAATACTTCTTTATCTCATGATATCTATGTGGAACAATTTTCCATTGATGAATATTTTAAAGAAGTATATGAGAAGATAACCCATGGTGGACAGGTAGAGAACTATTTTCTGCAAGGAAAAATACTCTACCATCTTGGAAAGCTATGTATTCCTACAAGTGAATGAGTCCATGTAATATAAATAGCTCACACTTCTCTTGTGTATGGACATTTTGGGGTACGAAAAACTATGGCTCATTTGCAGATATTTTGTTACTGGCCTCAAATGAAATCAATTGTAAATAAATATGTAAATGGGTGTGTGATGTGTTCTACTTGTAATCCCACTGATAGAAAACTGGGGCTATACTCACCACTTCCTGTTCCATCCCATCCACAGGAAAGTATATCCATGGATTTTTAAGGGGGTTTACCAATGTCAAAAGGGGGTCATGAATATTTGTATGTTGTAGTGGATAGGTTCAGAAATATGTGTATCTTGATGCCATGTAAAAAGAATATCACTACTTAGAAGACTACTAATCTCTTCTTTCAGTATGTTTGGGTTCACTTTGGGTTACCCACATCCATTATCTGGAATCGAGATACTTGATTCCTTGGGGATTTTTGGACAAGATTGTGGAGAATGGTGGACACCAAATTGAAGAGGAGTAATGCTTTCCATTCATAGATCAACGAAAAGATAGAGGTGGTAAACCAAATAGTGGTACTTGTTCTTTAAGGCTACTGTAACAATCATCCTAAGTTATGGGATCAATAGATACCCTATGTAGTACAACATGCTTACAACTGATTCTGACATTCCTCCACTCAATGTTCTCCTTTTGAGACATGTTTTGGGTACCTACCTAAGTTTCCTTTGGAATTTATGTATGTGAGATATACTGATGCAAATGAAGAAATAATAGACGATAGAATAAAAAATTTCATCCAGAGGATCCTGCAGGTGTACCAGGCAGTCAGGGAACAATTGGTGAAAATTCAAGCACACTATAAAGCTCGGCATGACAAGCACAATGTTGATCATCAGTTCATGGTTGGAGACTAGGTATGGCTTCACATCAACAATGATATATTGAAGGGTGAAGTCAATAAACTCAAACCCATTTGTTATGGACCCTTCACTATCTTAGAAAAAAGTGGTACCAATTCTTTTCGTCTAGATCTTCCACCTTATATGCAGATTTACTTAGTTGTGAATGTAGAGAACTTGAAACTTTTTGAGCCTCCCATGATCATGGATTAGGATGAGGAAGTTTCAATACCTTCAGTTGATGAACTTACTCCTTATTACTTGGATGAGTTAAAGGAAGATATCATCTTGGACAAAAGGATGAGGATTTCATGCAGGGGTGACGTTGATTATCTTAGAGTAGGCTTAAAGGGCACACATCCAAGCAAGACAAAGTGGATAGATAAGGACAAAGTGAGGGGAATCTTCCCTCACTTATCTATATATTGATGAAAGATTTTGGTGGTCCAAAGGGCTCTCAGTGGGAAGGCATGATCCAAAAATGATCCAGAGAAGACTAAGAACAACTCAGAACTCGCAGAAGCAACTCAGGATGCTAAGAATGGCCTCAACAGATAGAGAAAGGGAAAAAAATCAAAGTTCTCAAAACTCAATGAAAATTCTGTTATCGCGAAGAGCACGTCGCAATATTTATAACGATGAAAATGGGTTGTCAAATGAAGTTATGGATCGAAAGATATTTGCGGTGAAATTTTGGTCAACCTAGACCAATCAACAGGGGGATGAGTCCAAATATGTACTGCTAATGTCAGGACTAGTACAAATGATGTCAGCATTCATAAAACACATGTGGCAAGAAAAGGAGGTGACACATGTCATGATGACATCATCATGGTGACATGGCAACACCAGAGGCTACCACATGTCACCCATTTTTGGCACTTCTGGACTGATCTGTGGATCAATAGGACTTTTCCATGTGGCAGTCTATACGATCGATACAATGACATGGAATCGCCATGGCATGGTGACGTGGAATGGTGAGTTAGCAGTGATATGGTATCTTGACGATGACATGGTGCTGACATGGCAGTTTGATGATGAAGTGGATGACGTGGTCAAATAGGATCCTGCCAGCTGGCCCAGTCATGGGCTGCCATGTGCCAGTGGGAAAATTCCCAATGATAGCCCGTATCTAAAAATTTGAAAAAAAATAAATGATTTGGTGGGTCCACCAAATCTGGCAGACCACACCAAATCCTGACACAAGATATCGATAAAACAATGGTTAGAAACTTCACCAAATCTAGTAGAGCAACTTTGGTCATATATATATATATATATATATATATATATATATAGATATATATATATATGGTTACAATAATAAAGCCAAAAGGGGGAGGCTTGCGGATTTGACCACGAGACCTACTCCCTCCATAACGCCTTAATACTCATGCCATAACCAATGGGCCAACAACCCTTTATTGTAATTAATGCCATATTACATAAAAGATTCATCCGCCTGAGCCCAGGAGGGAGGGCACACATGCGTACGGTCGAACACATTTTTTGAGATAGGGAGTCAACATTTATTGCAGGTTGCAGGGAAGGAAAACCAAGATGAAATTCATCTTGGGCATGCAAGTGCTAGAGTCAAATCAAGGTGTGGAGATAGTCATTTTCAGGTAATTCAACGCCATGAATTCAGTGGTGTTGTCTTCTTTCTAATTTGAGCAATATTTCTACAACTTGATTTCACAATGAGGTATTCTTATGTATTTTGCCAAATTCTTTTGCTGAGTTAATGAAAAATCCTACCCATTTGAGATCAGGACCCATAGATGTATTCCACCAGGGACAAACTCTGTTATCAAGTTTTTGTGTTCAGATTTGATTCTTATGTCTCTTCATCATTGAGATTCTCCTTCTTTAATGGTGCACTTTAATTTATTCTCATTTAATGCAATTCTTTATAAGTCACTCGATGAAAATATCTTGGATCATTAGTAATCCACATCACTCCGAGATTACTAACTTCAGGGATATCCAAGCTTCTATTATCAACTAATCACCAAAGGAAGGAATCACAGGCTAATGTTAATTGTTGATCTAATTTGGGAGCATTCTTGATCGTTGATAAAAAATAGTGGAAGAATAGAGTAAGAATGAGGTTTTAACTGAAAAAAAGAGGTCACCATCATTTTATGAATTATTTGGTAGGTAAACCTCTGAAGGGATTGAACTACTTCATAGTTAAAGTAACCCAGAGTCACAGAGTCACGAATCACCAAAATCCCAGAGTGAAGGAGGACTGTCCATATCAACTGAAGATTAAGACGGAGTCATCGATCACCTAAAAGCCAAAATTAGTCAAAGTTAAACAAGAAATGGGGTCATATATATTGTACCATCTATCATAAGGTTAGATCAGTGATGAATGTTTAGAAGTGCAGATTAAGTTGCGTAGACGTTAGCAAGAAGGAGTAAACACGTTTTTTAATCGGGACCATTGGATGAGACCAAAGAGAATATCAACGGTGGAACATAACTTCTCCACTTCTGGGATAGTTGGAATTAAGCAGGAGGCATAAATATCCTGGAGTGTTGAATCTCTTAAATCCCATAACCAATTAAATTTGTCCATCTCAATGACTAATTAAGTCTGAATTGTCAATCGTCGAGACTTGAAAATTTTGTGGAGCCCACAAATTTGCGCAATGATTAAACCAGACCATCGATATGAGAACTTGTGAAGTAATGTTAGCCATTAGATTAGCTAGCATGACTTGTAAGCACTCTGGAAGGTAACACTCCATAAGATATCTCTTCACCAATAACAAGAGTTTGGTAAATGATAAAAGATCTAAAGGGTCAAAGCTCAGAGGACAAGGTTATGTTTTTGGTTGTGTGAATGATCAAGTATCAAAGGCGCAACACTAGAAATTAGGGCAATGCTTAGTATGTAATCTCATGGTTTCGATATCATGGTCACATGAATTTTGGATTGAAGGAAGTGCCTATTGATGAAGATTCTATTTCACAACAATTCAAGGTTTGTAAACAAATGAACCGATACACAATCATGATTAAAGAAGAGTTAAATCATGATCATTTTGAAAAAATAATAAAAGGGAAAAATGGTATTATTTAAAGTTTAATATTATCATTTAAATGAAAGGGTACAATGGTTCATTGTCAAAAGATGCAGTGGCTCAAATTCACACCAATTGTAAGACTATATAAATAGGAAAGAATGGTGAGAAGAAAGTTTCTTGGTGGATTATATATATAATGGATTGAATGGAAGTTTATTTTATCAGGTTGGTGCCTGTTTACAAGTTCAGTCTTGTTATGAGGTTTGGATTCCTCAATTCTAAGTTGGATATGAGAACTATACGTTGGGTCTTTTATCAAAGATTTGGATCTCTCATATTCAGTTGAAGATATTAAAGGATTAATTTTATTTGTATTCATTTAAGTTAAATAAATAAAAGAAAGACATTATATCTACTTCATATAGTTTGTGTTATACATGTTATGAATAATTAATTGAACTGCATATATTATATTCAGTTAATTCAGTTAATGAATGAAAGTGTGAAAAACAGTTAAAAGTTCCAGACATTCATTCACCCCCCACCCCTCTTAGGTTTAGTGTGTGTTTCAACAATTGGTATTAGAGTGGGTACCTTCAACACAATTTTAACATTGGAAGGAAGATTCTGAAGAAATGGGTGGACAAATGGCTCTCTCCACAAATGAAGCCCCCTTATTTGATGGGACATACTATTCTTCATGGAGTGAAAAAATGAAATGGTATCTGAAGTCAAGAAGATCTGGTGTTTTGGATTCGGTGGTATATAAGCCTTTCTACTCAACTACCTCAAAGAACAAATCCAAAAGTTCAAAATAAGCAAAGAAAAATAATTCAATAGCATTAAAGGAAATATAGAAGGGACTGTCAGACCAAGTCAAAGAAAATATGGGACACTATACCTCTATTAAAGTGCTATGAATCCAACTAGATAATTTATATCAAAATAAAGAAAAAAACAAATAAATGAAGAATTTCAATCAGTCTATAGAACAAAAAAAAGAAACAAAGAAATCCAATCATATTAAAGAACAAAAATCGAAAATGGAGAAAACAAATCATATTTAAGAACAAAGTAGAGATAAAGATAATTCTGATCAGAATAAAGAACAAAAAATAGAAGAGGACAATTACATCAAATAATTGATGCAAACCCTAGTCATCAACATATAAGTCTACTACATCAAGGAATTGATGAATACCTCAGTATTCACTAAAGAAAAACTATTATATTTTAAGACCGATGTTATAACTGCATTTGAAGTGATTATTATGGAACCAAGAAATGGTATATATATTGAAGTTACTGAGGATGTTCTTGACCATGTTGAATACACAGTTATGTGCACTTTTGAAGAGTTGGAGAAAATTCAAAAGAAATATATGTTCCTACTACAACATTTAGATCAATCTAACCATGAAGATAATGAACAAAATATTCAACTAGAATACAAAGAAGAAGAAATCAAAATATTGAAGATCAAAGTTGCTAATCTAACAGAAGAAATGGAAGAGTTGAAGATACATGACAATAAAATCAAAGAAGTACTAGAAGAGACAAGATAAATGGTCATCTTTCTAAAAACTCAAATTGAAGAATCTAAGAAAGATGAAGAAGAATATACTATCCAATTAACTAAAGAGGAAAAATCATGCCATTGGTTGGAATTGGAAGCCATCAACCTCAAAAGGATTCAACTAGAAAACAAGGAAGAAATCAAAAGATTGAAGAATGAAGTTCTTGATCTAAAAAAATATATAAAAGAGTTAAAAACATACGACAAAACTAATAAATGCATAGAAGTCTTGGATGATACAGAATAAACGTTCATCAATCTAAGGACTCAACTTGAAGGAGCTAAGGAAAAAAAATAAGCCTTGATGATTCAATTGTCTAAAAAGAAAGAAACATGTCACATGTTGAAAATGGAAGTTATCAACCTTAAAAAGAAGAATGAAAAGACAAATGCAACTGTCAAATTCTAGAATATCTCATCTATCGTAGAAAGGACCTAGAACAGTCAAAGACCAACTAATGACAAAACCAATCTTGGATACAATAAAGAAGAAGGTGGAAAATGGATCATCAACCAAAAACATGATAAATGATCATACTCAAAAGAAAAAGGTACATTCACAAACCTAAAACAAAACATGAACTTTGTCAAGGATGGAAGCTATAAAAGTAAAAAACAAGAAACATATCAAAATACATACTTCTCATGTCACAACTAACTCAAGTATGGAAACACCTTCAATGGTTATTACTTTTCTTGTAATAACTTTGGTCAAAAAACATTGGAATGCAAGAGCCCCGAAAAGAAGAATTCAGGAAGGTCCAATAACTTAATGAGATGTTGGAGATGCAATTATGTTTTCCACACAAAAAAATTTTGTCATACAATGATATGTTACAAATATGATAGGTTTGGTCACAAATCCCAAAACTGCAGAAAATCAAGAAGTCAATCCATGAGAAATAATTCATACAAGTTAGGAAGAAAATCTAATGAATGTTGGAAGAAAAGAAAAAATGAAAAATCTCAAAGAACAAATCTAGAAAAGAAATATCCTACAAACAAAATATCTCATGAGACGGTATGGATCAGAAAATATGAAATATAAAGAAAGAGAGATGATTTGGCACCTGAAAATGAAGAAATTGATAACAAGAAAATGATGGGTGAAGTTCCTAATAAGGAAAGTGAAATTCATAGATTTGAATATGAAATGGGTGAAACTCAGGAAATGAGAGTTCCTAAAGAAGAATATGACACAATAGCATCTCTTGAGGATATCATGCCGACCAAAAGTACATTAACCAATGAAAGAAAAATGCAAACAAAAAATCCGAAAGAAGAAAATGAAAAAGCTTCACTTACACAGAACAATGATGATAATAATGAATCTTCAATAGCATATAAACGAAAATAATTGAGCAATGAAAATCTTGGAAGTTTTCCAATGTTATTTTCATGAACTACTAAATTTTCCCTCAATGAAAAATATGAATAAAAGGGATGAAGGATTTTACAGCATGATTTGGTGTAAATACTACAAAATACTACTAAAGTATGGTATGATCTAAACCCAATAAGGAATTTCCAAAAGAATGAAAAAATTACGAAGAGGACTTAACAAACAACAGATGAAAGGACCAATTCAATGTTATTTTCTAAGGGACAAAATATGAAGTTGATTTCTGCAGAGTCGAAGGACTCTAAATAAGATATTAAATTGGTTGAAGAATGAAAATTAAATTAATTGGTATCGATCAATGGTATTCGTGTGAAAGATCATAATATCAATAAGAATAGAGAAACAAATCAATAAGATTAGTAATATTCACACCCTTGTCCTTTAGGACAAAGGAGAATATAGTAAAACCTTATGAAACAGTAAAAATGCAGGGGGAGTATTTAATTTGGTCATCAAATGAGGAAGTCATTGGATTAGTTTTAAAACACTTGATCACTAAAACATATTGGTATCAATAAGACTACCTATACGAACACAAAATCCCAAGAGATTGAGATAATAGTCGATACATTCACAGGGGGAGAAAAACAATAAAATTCAAGGTCAATGTGGCACATAAGGACTTTGAAAGTAATGAATCAGGGTGACACATGGCACATAGAATTAGGGTCCATGTCATATCGAGTGAAGTGAGAAAGCTACACCACTCTGGGATTACTAAATTCAGTGATATGCAAGCTTATGTTATAAACTAATCGTCGAAGAACGAAATCATGAATTAATGTTAATCGTTGATCTAATTTGGGAGAATTATTGACTATTGATCAAACATAGTGGAAAAATAGAGTAAGAATCAGGTGTTAATCAACAACAATAAATCACCTTTGTTTTATGACTTATTCAATAGGTAAACTTCCAGAGGGATTGAACTACTTCAGAGTTCGAGTAACTCATAGTCACAAATCATTCAAATCCCGTAGTGAACAAGGACCATCCATCTCAACTGAGGATTAAGACAAAGTCATCGATCATCTAAAATACAAAATTAGTCAAATTTCAACAAGAAATTGGGTCGTATATATCTGACCATCCGTAATTATAAGGTTAGATTTTTTATGAAGGTTTATAAGTGTAGATTAAGTTGCGTAAACGTTAGCAAGAAGGAGACAACACATTTTTTTATTGGGACCATTGGATGAGACTAGAGAAAATATCAATGGTGGAATGAAACTTTGCCACTCGGGGATAGTTGGAATTAAGTAGGAGGCATAAATATACCAGAGTCCCGAATATTCAAAATCCCAGAACAAATGAAAATTTTCCATCTCAATGACTAATTAAGTCAGAACCGTCGATTCTCAAGACTTGAAAATGATCTGGACCCAACAAAGTTGCACAAGTATTAAACTAGACCGTTGATTTTGGAACTTATGAAGTAATTCTATCCATTATATTATCCAGCATGATACGTAACCACTCTGGAAGGTAACACTTTATAACATATCTCTTCGGAAATAACAAGAGTTTGGTAAAGGATAAAATATCTGAAGGGTCGAAGCCCGGAGGATATGGTTATGTTGTTGGTGATGTGAGTGCTCAAGGTATCAAAGGCACAATACTAGAACTTATGAAAATGCTTAGTTGGTAAGCTCATGTTTTTGAGATCACATTCACACAAATTTTAGATTGAAGGAAGCACCTATTGATTAAGATTCGATTTTAGAACAATTCAAGATCTGTAAACAAATGAGTTGATACATAGTAATGATTAAAGAAGAGTTAAATCATGAGCATTATGAATAAATAATAAAAAGGAATATATATATATATATATATATATATATATATATAATGGATTGAATGGAATTTCATTCTATCAGGTTGGTGCATGTTTACAAGATGAGTCTTGTTATGAGGTTTGGATTCCTCATTTCTTAGTTGGATATGAGAACTACAAGCTGGGCCTTGTATAAGAGAGTTGGATCTCTCATATTCAGTTGAAGTTGAAGATATCAAATGATTGATTTTATTTGTATTAATTCAAGTTAAATAAGTAAAAGAAAGATATTTTATCTTCTTCATACAGTTTTGTTTATACATGTTTATGAATAATTAATTGAACTGCATATATATTATTTAGTGAATTCAGTTAATCAATGAAAGTGTGAAAAAAATTCAAAAGTTCCAGAAACATATTCACCCACCCTCTCAGTGTCATTGTGTTTTTCAATACCATATGTAACCATAAACCAAAACGAGACTCAAATATATGCCTTAAGCATGTGCCATACCATCCATGAAACAAGTCTAATGAACTATCACATCAACCATGTATCAAACTCTCATTGTTATGCATCCTCATCTTATACCAATATATTCAACAATACAACTCAACCAAACTTCCTCAAGCATATACCATATGACATGATTCACAAATGTACCACAACATATACCATAAACCATGTACTAAACAAGTACCAAAACTCTCAATATGTGCATCAAGCATAAACCATAATATCCAAAATATCACCAAGCCATGCCACCAATATGAGCCATAACATTACCAAGATATAACCCTCAAAACTTACACAATGACATACCTCATAACATGTGACAACATTGATGCATAATCATACCTTGCTGCAACATGGAAAAAGCATCCCCTTTACTTTACCTCATCCTTGCTACTTCATATTATCCAAAAGTTCAAGTGTTCACTAGATTGATATTCAATGAACTTGTGTGTGAGAATGAGAGACTCTTGATGTGAATTTATGCTCTTCCATTTAACTTCTTTTCAACCACTTTACCCTTAATTAATTTCTTGCTGTGACCACTTTACCTTGAATCAATTTCTTATTGTAACCACTTTCCCCAGTTAATTTCTTGTTACAAACCCTTTTTCCTAATTTTATGGTAATAATTGTTTTACCCTTTTTCCTAATTTTAGGGTCATAACTGTTTTACCTTTTTTTTTCTAATTTTAGGGTTACCCTTTTTCCTAATTTTAGTGTCATAACTATTTTACCCTTTTTCCTCATTTTAGGATCATAACTATTTTATCCTTTCATCATTTTAGGGTCATAATTGTTTTACCCTTTTTCTCAATTTTAGGGTCAACTTGTACTTTGTTGTTGCAACTACTTTGCCCATAATTAGTAAACTCATAATTTATTTGTTAAAACCAATTTACACATAATTAACTTCTTGTTTCAACCACTTTGACTAGAAAACTTCTTGAAGACTTTCTAGAGGCTTCTAGAGTAATTGACTTCTAATTGACCTTCTACAAGATTCTAGATTATTCTTTCAGAGGATCCTCCAATCTTTACAAATCCATATATCCTCAACCGTAAGGAGCCACATGATGTACCACTTGTTAGCACTGACAATCACCCTTGGATTCCAAGAGGATAAGACCAGAACCCATCAAATAGGTTTGTAAATGTATATTTATGATAGAAAGAAAGTCAAATGGACAAAACGCAGCATAGCAATGTTCCAACATAGAAAATCTAGGCTAGTATGCATAAGAAAATGGAGTTTTGGTTAACTTCAATGAGTGGTTTAAATATAAATTTGAATAGATGGAAGACTTGGTGAGGAGTATGAGTAGGTGTGCTATAAGAATCAGGCCTTCTAGCAGCTATGTGAAGGAAAAACGCAGTCACAAGAACCTCTTGAACTAAACTTTAAAACACTGAAAATATTTACAGCAACATCATAATCAAACATCCATTATAACACAATTATAACATCTCATAAGGATAATCCAATAATGACCAATCAGATTAAGAAGAAACAAGGTAATGAAAAGAGGTTGACTTCTATTAATCAAAATATCTAAGGTCTCATACATAAAACTAGAATATGGCTTTGTTTTATCAAAATATTACAATAGGGAGCTCTGCTCAACCATTCAAACCTCAAAATAAAATTCTTCTGTTGTATTTATAGTTTAAACAGTAAGAAACAACTTGGAGTGCAAGATGGCCTCTCTAACCTAGTATTCTCCACACAAAAATGCTAATCTAACATATGTACAAGTGGAACTAACATACTGCTAGAAACATGGAGCATGTTGGCAACAACTCTAACAAGATAATCATGACATAATTTGTTGTTGCTTGGGCGCATCTCCACCAGTGCCATGTGTCCTCAAAGCCTTTGTGTTGAGTTCCATATTCCACATGGTGACCATTGATTCCCTCTAAATCCATCAAAGCTAAGAAGAGACGACAAATTCAAAACTGTTGATTGTATCAACCAGTTCGTAGAAACTTTTTGTAGCACAAATGGTAGCATATTTTGTAGCGCCCACCTATGTAACACTTTTCTGCAGCATATTCCGTAGCACATTTGGTAGCGGATTTTGTAGCGCCCACCTATTAAAATATTTTTGCAACAAATTTTCATAGCAAACTGTCAGTTTGTGTCTGGCTAGGTGATTTTGCAGTGCTTTCCATCGTGATCTACAATCTAGTCTATGCAAATGATTCCAAAGCGCCATACATTGTGAAATGTTCTGTGATTTTCTGTTTCATGCAATTGAATCTCAAAAACCAAAAAAATATTAGTATAAGGAGTATAATCCTATATATTCCTCCAGTAGGTATAATTATGACACTTCCCTCAACACCTCAAAATGCAAAAGTTGATCATCATAAAAAATGGGGTTTTCCATCCTGTCCACTTCATCTTCTTAACCTGACACTTCTCCTTGTTGCAACAACACTTCCCCTTGTTGAAACAACACTTCTGCATGTTGCAACTTGGGCTAATATATTGATATTTCTCTGGAATAGATCATCCTTGAAAGGTTGCAACTCCTCTTTAAGTTTTTTGTTCTAGTACTGCAAGTCTCTTTTCTTCATGTACAAGTTTCTAAGCTATCTATGCAAGGGAAAAAATCTTCTTGTTGTGAACTGAGCTATCTCAAGACTTTCCTTATGCATATCCATGAGCTCACTCATCTTTCTCCTCCCATCCAATCCTTCTCCCTTCAGGTGGTGAATTTAATTTCTTGCATCTCTGAGTTGTATGATCAATCTCTTGAAGGTGGGGTTATCAGGGGGAGTGGTGATGTTTATGAATTCAACAGGCTTTTCAATAGTTTCACCTTTACCCTCATCTTTCTTTTGAACAGGAGCTTTTGTTATATCTTTTGCTTCAACATATTATTTATGGGATGATGATCCAGTGAAGGGCCTCCTAGATCTAGTCTATGTTGTTGCAGTAGGTGAAGTAAAGTGTAACTTTCTCCCCTTTTTGGATATATTTTTGGCTGAGGGAACTTCCTCTAGTTCAGGTGCAAGATGAGGTGAAATCTCCCTTTGTGGGAATTGATGGGATTCCCTTTCTTCTTCTTCAACTTCTTTAGGAACTTCTTTGTCTTGGGCAATGTATTTTCCATTTCTATTTTTTCTTTTTTTTGTTTGGGAAACACTACTAGATGGAAAAGGGCTCTGCACCCTAGATTGAGGAGTAAGGGCTACATCTAGCTGTGGATTAGCAGAGGCAATGATTTTTTCCCAAGTTAGGTTTATTTTCTTCAATCATTCCATTACAATCATCATGATCAACCCTAAGTGGAAAACATTGGGGTCCACAATGTTGGACTTGGCTTGGAATTTATCAACCATTTTTCCCATACTCTTAAATAGATAGAAAGGGATGTGCATTAAATCCTTGCATGTGAAGTTTAGAAAAAACATAATGTGATACTCGTATATTATATTGAATCTACCCTCACATGTAAAATACCTCTAGATGACTTTAAACATTTTATCAAAACCCTCAATCAAGTGGATCGTAGTCACTCCATTAGAAAAATGATCTTTCTGATGGTATGGTTTGAGGAAATCTTTAGAAAAGGATGCATTAAGAGTCATAGATTTGAACCACCTTTCACCAGTGTTGGATATCTCAGTGGATGATGCAATGGTAGCCTCCGATACTTCCAAATCAAGGGTTCCTAACTTGGTCTTATTGCCATCATAGTTTAAATAAAATTCCCTTGCTACCTCAGGGTGTCCCCTCTACATATTCTGACAGAAAGTTAAGAAACCAACCCTTTGGAAGACCTCCCTATTCATAGGTTTAGCATCAAACAAGTGCATATCAGAAGGCTTAGTCTTGTCTACATTCCCACCCTTGTGATATTTCTTCTTTTGGGGTGTATCCATTGATAGAAATAGGATACCAAACACTCCAATGTTGTGAGAGGTATAGGAAAACAAACAAGGACAAATTCTTAAGGTTTTTTGAAAGGTGGTCCTTATTTGGGATTTCAGGGTTTTCCTCCAATTGAGTTCTAAACTAATAAGAGAACAGTTTGATGTCTTAGAAAAGGAAGAGAATATCTTCATAGAAATGATATGCAAGGAGGCCACACTATCAAGTTTTAGGCTAACATAAAACTACTATGCAGGGTCATCATCATTTTAAAAGCAAAGGCTCCTAAACTCTTCATTGTGAATAGACTTTGAAATGAAAACATAAAATGACACCATGAAGGAAAATAGTTGATGCTAGAAAAAATTAAGAAAAAATGATGACACTGGGTTGACACACAATTTGCATCGTTTCAATAGGGGATCTGTAACACAATTGAGTAGTGGCTTCTGTAGCATAGTGTAGACAACACAGTCCAAGAAAGGAATAGGAAAAATAGCTCTGCTATAAAATTTTATTTAATTTCAGTGGAGGAGGATAAAAATATTCATATGGCTGAGAAAACTCTGAAAATAGAGGAAAAGGGGTTGGTAGGTGGAGGAAACCACAATTTGCAGCGCCAGGTGCTACAAAAAGTTAAACAGAACCTTAGTTGATTTTCAAAAGCACTTGGATGGCTCAAAGAGTACCTAGACACTGTAGCTTGACTATTGATGATATTCAAAAGGAATGAAGTTTCTCACAACCATCCCAGTCTTCAATTCACCTTGGTTAGCTAGTATGTAGCATAATCCACAATGTTGTCTAGACTAGTAGTTTCTGCAGTGCTGAGCTAGGAGCAAGATTTCAAACTTTGGTAAAAAGTTAGAATTATTTAATGACCAAATCACGATTATTACTTTTGAAAACAAGGATGCTAAAAAAAATGAAATGGCATGACATGAGCTTCATAATTTCAAATGATTATAAAGAGGGAGGGTGTACAAAATATGCACTATGAAAACTACTAGTGAGTTGGGAGCGTACTTGAAAAGATTTGATTTGACTCCTTAATGGGTAAAGGGACATATTGGATAGGTTCAAGCGTATGAATGGAGGTAGTGACATGTCAATATTGTGGTGTCATGGGGATGGTAGTGATAACTGACAATTCATGTGATGAACCAAGGGTATAAACCATAGATTTGGGTAAAAAATGTGAGCCAAGCTCCATCCTTCCATTTATTTCAACTAACCTAAGAAAAACTTAAGGAGAAAAAACAAAAAAAAACTAAAATGGATAAAATATAAAAAATTAAAACCTAAGGGGAAACTTGACCCATGACATCTTCATGTGATAACATTGGCTCCACAGGGGATGGCATGCTCCTTGTGACCTTCCAAGAACAAGCAACTCATTGTCTTATCCTAGGTCGATGGGGTCATTTATTCAAACCAAAATAAAAAGAAAAATTCATATTTACAATGAATGGAAATCCACTCATGGCTTAAGAAAAATACTTCTTTAGAAATTTCCCATTGGCAGGGCCACCAAAAACTTCAGGATCCTCCAAGTTCTACAATTTATAAGTATTATTTGAAAACACCTCATAAATCTTGAATGTACCAATCCATAAGGCTTCGAATTTACCATGTTTTCCTTTGTCTTGCTTGGGTTCATCCCACTTGAGATCTAGATCTCCCAGCTAGAAATATTCCTTACTTACCTTCTTGTCAAAGGCTTGCTTGATCTTTTGTTGATGGTCTTGTGCTTTGTCAAGGAGTTTCTCCCTAGTCTGTTTTAGTTATACTAGTTGTTGTATCCTCCTAACCATATGATCAAGTTCTCCTTGATAGTCCTAGAGGAACTTTTCCACATGCACAAAAATATGAGTAGGAAAGATAGCTTCAATCCCATATACAAGATAAAAAGGGGAAATACCAAGTGACCTCTTTGTTGTAAATCTATCAACCCATAATGCAATTTTCATCTTTGAGTCCCATGTTTTCTTGTTTTCTTCTAAAAAATTCTTGATGATATTTATGAGGCTCTTGTTAGAAGACTCTGCCAAACCATTTCCTTGGGGGTAATAAGGAGTATAATGGACTAATGTAATCCCATACTGTTCACAAAATTTGATCAATGGTTCATATTTGAAAGAGGAAACATTTTCAGTAACAATCTTTCTTGGACAACCAAATATTGACATGATATCCTAAAGAAAACTAATGATTACCATGTGGGAGGCACTCCTTGTAGTAATGGCTTCTATCCATTTGGTGAAATAATCAGTTGTAGTCAAAATACACCTGTGTTTACCACTTTAGGATGGATGAATTCCCCCAATGAAGTCAAGTCCCCATTGTTGAAAAGGTCCAGAAGCCACCATAGGATTCAAAGGAAAATATTTGAGTTGTTTCTTTCCAGGAAATTTTTGGCATTTGAAACAAGCTCTAATCTTTGCACAAACATCAGAAAAAATGCTAGGCCAAAAATACCTAGCTCTAAGGATGTTATATTTTGTGGTTCTCCAAAAGTGATGGCCCCCTCACAAGCTATCATGAAAATCAACCATGGCCTTTTGAGCCTCCTGTGGATCTAAACGTCTCAAAATAACCCCTAAAGGATATTTCCAATACAATATGTTATCAATGAGACAATATCTGATTGATTTAAGCTTCAAATCTCTTACCTTGTTCTTCTCCAAACCATCAGGAGGATGCAACTTTTGCTGAAAATATATAATGTCTTTATACCAAGTGCATTCTACCAAGTTGGGGGTGATATGAGAGATTTTGTAAGAAAAATCAGCTTGCTGATTTTCTGAGTTTATGTTCATGAAATTAACCCCTGGTGCTTTTCAATTTGATTCATCCAGCAACCTAGCTAAACCTTGACCTTTCACGATTTTATTGGGATTCATTTCAAGGTCAAATTCTAGAATCTTGTCAATACATTTTATCCTCTTCCCATATATGTCAGGATGGATAAGTATTTCTTTCACAGTGGCTAACGGAACATAGGCAACAATCTTGGAATGCAGAATGTATACTCTGAAATCCTTGAGGGATTTAGACAAAGGATAAGCCTTCTTTTCCATGATATCATACCTCATCCTTGCATCACTCAATGCTCTAATAAAAAAGGAGATAGGATGCTCTAACCCCTCTGTATTTTTCTGAATCAAGACAAGAGCCAATGTGTCAAATGAGGAAAAGGAAAATATCAGAAATTCCTTGGAATAATCAGGGTTGATGAGCACAGGTGATTCAGTTAAGGCCTATTTGATTTGGTCAAAATAATCTCAATCCTAAACAATCCATTTCACCTCATTTCCTTTCCTAAGCATAGATGCGATGTACTTAACCAATTCAACAAAGTTATAGATGAATCTTCTCAGAAAATTGATTTTACCCAAGAAAGAATGAACTTATTTCTTGGATATAGGAAAAGATAAAGTATGGATATCCTCTAATCTGCTTGGATCAATTCTTACCCCTTATACTGATACAATATGTCCCAATAACTTGCATTCCTTCATATCAAACAAAGACTTTTTAGGATTAAGAGAGAGACCAAACTTTCTTCACTTCGGGAAGACCCTTTTCAAATGATGATAATGTTCCTTATCAGAATTTGAGAACACTGTAATTTCATCTAAATAGATGACCACAAATTTTTCCTTCTCCCTAATAAAGGCAATATCCATTTTTCACTGAAAAGTTTCTCCTGCATTTATTAATCCAAAGGGAATTTTAGCATACATGAATTTTCCCCAATGAGTAGTGGAGGTTTTCTTCTCCCTATATTCAGGTAATACAAATATATGATTTTATCCCGAGGATCCATCAATCATAGACATCCTAGATGAGCCAATCACACTCTATAAAATGTGCTCCATATTTGGCAAGGGGTAATTATCTTTCCTGGAGCTTCTATTCAAATTCTTGAAATAAACACACAGTCTAATTTCCCCATTCTTTTTCCTCACAGGGACCAAGTTAGCAACCCACTTAGAGTACCTCAAAGGAATGATGATCTTGGCGCCCAACAACTTCTTCACTTCTTTTTCCATAATAGGAAGCAATGTGGGATTTATATGTCTGTGTTTCTTCCTAAAAGGCTCAGTCTCCTCTCTCAAAGGGATCTTATGTTCAATGATGTTTGTGTCATATGTTTTCAAATATTCATATTTCTAGGAAAACACATGAGAAAATGCCTTTAAAATATTAACATACTCATCCCTTTGTTACTTTGACAACCTGATAGACAATTTCACATACTTTGGATCCTCCTCTATACCTAAATTGCATTCAGTCACATCAACATTTTCAATTGAACCTTTAAACTTCACAACAACATCATTTCTATCAAAGAATCTCTCTAAAGGGACTAGTCCTTTTGGAATATGGTTACTGGGAAATTGAACAATATGATGGTCAACAATTTTATTCATAAAAATATCAACATGAGGGAATTTGACATTATCATGATCTTGATCAATATGAAAGGCATAAAACTCCTCCACAGTTTCAAGAAATATTTTGATCTGAAGATCATCCTCAAAGACCTTCCAATGTTTGACTTTGTTAGGTATAAAGAGTATATACTTCACTTCCACAACATATTTGAGCTTAGAGGGCAAAGGAACTCTAAAATTACTTGCAGAAACAACCAAAGAATATACCATAGTATTTTACTCTCTTGGGAAAAAAGAGATATTAAGATATGAGAATAAATTATCAACAAGATCCCAAACTTCATTTTTGTAAGTCCTTAACCTGGGGTGTTTAGCCTGATAAATATTTTTGACTTGATGTAAAATTAATTCAGCATCTCCAAACAATGCTAACTCTTCAATCTTCATGTCTTTAGCAACCCTCAAACCCAAAACAAGGGCCTCATACTCTGCCACATTGTTTGTAGTTTCAAATTAAATCTTGTAAGGAAAAGATATGATCTCTTGGGTAGGGGAAATAAATACCACCCCAGCACCAACACCTTCCTTAGAAGAGGATCCATCAAAAAACATCTTCCAAACAAAGGTATTATGGTGGGGAATTTCTCAAGATTTAACGGGTTTTTTTCTGATTTTAATAGGTGATTGAGGAGCATCAGTGAGCTGAAAAATACTGGATCCTAAATCAGTATCAACTGCAAAAATAGGGTGGTTGGTGGGATTGGATTCATCATTGATGATGTAAGCTATTTGTGATTCCCTATAAATCCTTTTGTGCTCTCCTCCAAATACAGGAATGGTAGCATATGAAAGGTCCATGTGCAAAGTTCCCTCTAGTATTTTGATCCAAGATCTTGACAAGAGCATCCCAAACTTAGGGGGGACATCAGCCACAATAATATCCATGACAACACTTTTCATGGGAAATTGGAACAAGGTAACAATCGGGTCTTTGAATACCCTAAGACACTTCACTTTCCTAGAATCAAATGAGTATAGGTCATGATAAGGTTTTGTAATTTCCATCCCAAGCGCATACACGACAATTTTAGGCATGGTGTTATGAGATGCACCTGAGTCCATCAAGAAATTTTGAAACACTTTATCATGAATATTTAATAATGTGTAGAAAGGAGGGGAAGAGTTGTGCCTATCCTCTACCAAAGGTCCCAATATGACTACTGGTTTTTCATCTTGAAGGTTCACTGAGTCTATGGAATTAGAGGAAGGTTCGGGTTGCAACATCTTGGAAAGATATATTTTAAACTCCTCATTCTTAACCATCTCTAAAACGGGTATTGGGATTTTGATCTTTTGAATATCACTTTCAAAGCTAAAAGAGGAGGGATATTTCAGAATCTCCTTAATTCTCGGGAAAGGGCTCTTAACCACTGCTTGAGGGTTTTTTCCCTCTTTTTCTTTTCTACTAGATGCCACATCCTTAGAAAAAATTTCTATTTTGGCAGGTTGATAAGAAGTGTTAGGGTTTCCTTCTTTCTTTTTTGACCATAGGTTATATTTATTTGGATTATCATTGGTTTTTTTCCCTTTACTCAATTCATTCAATTGGTTGTCCATGAGAGACTCCTCATATGCGAATTGGGTTAAATGAGGGGATGGAGAAGTATCACCAAGACAATGGGTTTCTAGATCAGTTTCTTCATTCTCTCCTTCTTCATCAATGACTAGGTTATTTTGGAGAGGGGCTTGGAATTGTTGATCATCCATATCCCTATTTATTTGATCTCTTTGAAGGACACAAAGGGAGTTATTTGGTTTTCTGAAATTTCCTCTATTATCAACATTATGTGTGTTCCTATAGTTCTAATTTCCTTCAAGTTTCAACTTTTCCATTTCAGTAAAAAATGATTTTACTAATTTTGTTAGTTCATCAACTTGAGGGTGGACAACAAGGGAATCCGAGGTTGAAGCTTCAACCCTACTTTTTGTTCTGTCTCTATAACATTTTCCCATATGCTTTTCAACTTCCAATATGTTAGATTCTACCTCCAAGGATGCATCTTGCATATGAGCTAGAGAGGTAGATATTCTTTCTCTCAACAGGAGGCAGAACTTAGGGTCAAAATCAATGGCATAAGTAATCTTGGAAAAAGTTTTTGTAGGCTTTATTTCAGTGGGAATTTTTTTGTACATTTTATCAAATCTTTTTAAGAAGTTTGAAACAGATTCCCCTTATTTCCTCTTAAGTGACCCAAATTATGTAATCTAATATAGGAAATCCTTTTTATCCCCCCAATTCCTCAGAAAAGCATCATCCAAATCTTCAATTCCAACAATAGATCTAGGAGTTAAACCTATAAACCATTTCCTAGCCTCACCATCAAAGCTCTGTACAGAGACCCTCATCCATACTTCTTCATTCTCAATATTAAAGTTATCTTCATAACTATAAAAGGTTGCAAGGTGTTCTTATGCAATTATGTCTTCCTCCCCTATGAACTTGGGCATGCAATTAAGGTATTATCCAACTAGGAGAGAATTCATAGGTTGGGTTAAGAGAAGATGGGCATACCTAGCATCCACTATGTCATTTATCCTATTTCTAGGAAGGTTAGCACCTGCCATTAGATTGTGAATTCTAGGAGAACAAGGGGGACATTGAGTCTTGACAGGTACAACTGCAGTTTTAGTTTTCAGAGAAAGAGGGAGGTTGGATGGAGAGATTTCATTTTTCATAGGAAGAGTTTGATTCTTGGAAGAAGATGGTATAGGCTCCAAGGGAAATGAGGTTTCCTCCTCTTTAGTCACAACAATTTTGATAGAAGGAGGAGTAGGAAAACCCAAGGTAGGAAAATATTCTAAGCTCTCAAGTCTAAACCATCTTACAATATCAGGAGAGGAAAGGACTTCAAAACATTCTTATTTCAACTTGGGACTAAAATAAGAGTATTCAACAGGAAAATTTTCAAAATCAAAATTCCTAGAAACTTCAATAGAGGGTAAAAGAGGAGAATTGGATATAGCTACTGGTGTATTAAAAGTGGAATTGTGAAAATGACTAGAAGTACCTGGTACAGTAGCTGAAAAGACTTTTTGAGAAGCCTTTCCTTTCTTGATAATCCTCTCTGGGTCAGCTTCAGGTGTTCCAAATGTATATGTGAAGTATAACTCGCATGTCTACCTTTGGGAGCCACAACTGAAATAGTGGAGTTGTCAGGTGCAATCTGCAATCGTCAATGTATAGATTTCTAATGCACCTTCAAAAACAATATTTCTTTGTCTTTCAATCCCAGAGAAATGTTTTCAATTCATTCTCTGGAAACAATAGAAATAATGTTATCACTGATATTCAACCTCAGATTGCAAGGGGATAAGCCCACCACCCATCAAATAGGTTTGTAAATGTAGATTTATGATAGAAATTCAAATGGACAAAACTTAGCATAAAAATGTTCCAACACATACTATCTAGGCTAGTATGCATAAGAAAATGGGGTTTTGGTTAACTTCAAACAGTGGTTTAAAGATAAATGTGAATAGATGGAAGACTTGGTGAGGAAGATGAATAGGTGTGCTATAAGCATCAAGCCTTCTAGCAGCTAGGTGAAGAAAAAACTCAATCACAAGAACCTCTTGAACTAAACTTTAAAACACTAAAAATATTTACAACATAATGATCAAACAACCATTATAACATAGCTATAACATATCATAAGGATTATCCAATAATGAGCAATCAGAGTAAGAAGAAACAAGGTAATGAAAAGAGGATAACTTCTATTAATCAAAATATCTCAGGTCTCATACATAAAACCATAATATGGCTCTGTTTTATCAAAATATTACAATAGAGATCTCTGCTCAACCATTCGAACCTCAAAATAAAATTATTCTACTGTATTTATAGTTTAAATAGTAAGAAACAACTTGGAGTGCGAGATGGCCTCTCTAACCTAGGATTCTCCACAAAAAACTACTAATCTAACATCTGTACAAGTGGAACTAACAGACTGCTAGAAACATGGAGCATGATGGAAACAACTCTAACAAGATAATCATGACATAATTTGTTGTTGCTTTGGCGCATCTCCATTAGTGCTATATGTCCTCCAAGACTTTGTGTTGAGTTCCATCTGCCACCTGGTGACCATTGATTCCCTCCAAATTCATCAAATCTAAGAAGAGGCAGTGAATTCAAAATTGTTGACTTTATCAGCTAGTTCGTAGCAATTTTTTGTAGTGCAACTGGTAGCATATTTCGTAGCGCATTCCTATGTAAAAATATTCTGCAGCAGATTCCATAGTGCATTAGATAGTGTATTTCGTAGCACCCACCTGTGAAAATTGTTCTTTAGCAATGTTTCATAGCAAATTGCCACTTTGTGTCTAGCTAGGTGATTCTGCAGCGCTTTCCATAGCGAATCTACAATGTTGTCTGTGGAGATGATTATGTAGTGCCAGGTGCTATGAAATATTCTGTGATTTTCTATTTCATGCAATTGAGCCTCAAAAACCAAAAATGAAAAAGATGATCATCATAAAATATGGGGTTTCCAATTCTCTCTAGTTCATCTTCTTAACCTGGAACGTCTCCTTGTTGAAGCAACACTTCCCCTCATTGAAACGATACTTGTCCTTGTTGCAGCATGTGATAATACATTGAGATTTCTCTAGTCTAGATCATCCTCGAAAGGATGCAACTCCTCTTTATGTTTTATGTTATGGTATTGGAAGTCTCTGTTTTTCCTATACAAGGCTATAAGTTGTCTATGTAGGGGTATAAAACTTCTCTCTATGAACTGAGCTAACTCAAGAGTTTCCTTATGCATATTCAAGAGCTCACTTATCTTTCTCCTCCCAACCAACACTTCCCCCTTCAGGTGAGAAATTTCATTTCTTTCATCTCTGAGTTGTCTAATCAATATCTTGAAGGTGGGGTTATTAGGGGGAGTGGTGTTGTTTATGAATTTAATAGGATTCTCAATAGTTTCACCTTTACCCCTATCTTTCTTTTGTATAGGATATTTGGTTATGACTTATGATTAAACATCTTCCTTATGGGATGATGATCTAGTGAAGGGCCTCCTAGCTCTAGTCTCTACTATTGCAATAGGTGAAGGAAAGTGTAACTTTCTCCCCTTTTTGGATATAGTTTTGGCTGAGGGAACTTCCTCTAGCTCAGGTGCAAGATGAGGTGAAAGTTCCCATTGTGGGGAGTGATGGGCTTCCCTTTATTCTTCTTCAACTTCCTTATGAACTTATTTATGTTGGGCAATGTGTTTTCCATTTCTCTTTTTACTTGTTTCTTTTTGGGAAACACTACTAGCTGGAAAAGGGATCTACACCCTGGATTGAGGAGTAGGGGCTACATCTAGCTGCATATTAGTAGAGGAAATGAATCTCTCCCAAGTGAGGTTTATTTTCTTCAATTATTCCATTACATGCATCCTAATCAACCCTGAGTGGAAAACATTGGTGTCCATAGCCTTTGACCTATCTTGGACTCTATCAACCATTTTTCCCATACTCCTAAACATATAGAAAGGGATGTTCATTAAATCCTTTCCTCTGAAGTGTAGAAAAATCCTAACGTGATACTTGTATATCATATTGAATATTACCTCAAATGTAAGATATCTCTAGATGAATTTCAACATTTTTTCAAAAACCCTAAACCAAGTGGGTCCTAGGCACTCCGTTAAACAAATTATCTTTCTGATGTTCTGGTTTGAGGAAATATTTAGAAAAGGCTGCATTAAGAGTGATAGATTTGAACCACCTTTCACCAGTGTTGGTTATCTCAGTGGATGCTACAATGGTGGTCTCATATATTTCCAACTCAAGGGTTCCTACCTTGGTATTAGTGCCATCAAAGTTTAAAGAAAATTCCCTGGCTACCTCAAGGTGTCTCCTCTACATATTATGGTAGAAATTTAGGCAACCAACCCTTTGGAAGACCTCCCTGATCAGAGGTTCAACATCAAACAAGTGCATATCAGAACGCTCTCTCCTGACTACATTCCCACCCTTGTGAGATTTCTTATGTTGGGGTGTATCCATTGATAGAAACAGGAGAACAAACACTGCAATGTTGTGAAAGGTATAGGAAACCAAACAAGGAGACAATTCTTTAGGTTTTTTGAAAGGTGGTCCTTATTTGGGATTTTAGGGTTTTCCTCCAATTGACTTCTAAACTAGTAATAGAACAGTTTGATGGCTTAGAAAAGGAAGAGAATCTCTTTAGATAAATGATATGCAAGGATGCCACACTAGAATCTCCCAGTGAGTCTAGCCAACGTCGATCCCAGGTACAACACCACCTTCCATGTGTTGTCACCTTGTGTAGGAAGTATACAATATTATGGCCTCTATGGTACCACCTACTATACCAAAGAAGAGGGGGGACAGTTGATAGTCGACACCAAGACCAACAAAGCAAGGTTGATTACTCTGAGAGCCCCAATGCGACCTCGTGATTGACCCTTGTGTTAGAAGGGCTTCCCCAAATCAGTGATATAGCAACTGGATTTCACTCCATAACTCAAGGATTTATGTTTGTTTAGTATCTTTGGAAATTTATTCTCATAATCCTATTCCAAAGCTCTAAACCTAAGCTAAGATGGGTTTGAAGAGCCCTAGAAAAGTTGCTAGATAAATTTTAATTAGCGCTTGATTTTAGGTTGTTGTTACTCAAAGGAGTGGTTGTGAAACTGATGGCCTTTTGACTCGACTCTTTAAACCATGCAAGAGGAAAACGAAATGCAAGAAATTCAACTTCGATGAAAACTAGCTATGGGAAGGAGCAAGAGGTTTTAAGCAAAGAAATAATTTCTTGATAGATTACTATGTGTGCAGTACTGCAAAATGAACCAAATTTTAAAAATACCATGCAAATACATGCATATACATGTCAGGTACATCATCTAAAGTTTAATCACCATGAATATTCATCACTTGATTTGCAGGGGTAATACAATACATTATCTTGTTCATGGTTTTCATCACAAGTATCCCATGGATGGATATAGGCTTCTATTCCCTCTTGCATTTATGTTTGTCATTGTACTCATAATAAGTGATAAGCTGCATCGACTACTAAGTTAAGAGTTTATTTTACTAGCATATCTTCACTTTAACTACAGATCTATCAAATATTTAATTGACATATCTTCATCTTAATCATAAATTAATTAATCTATGACAGGGATAAAAAACTAAAAAGTGCAAATTTATATTTCAATGTTTTTAACCAAATATTGTAGGACAACTATACCTAAAAACTTGCTCTATCATTATTCCTAATAGGAAGTTATGAAGTATAGAATCACATAACTTTCTCTATCATTATTCTTAATGGGAATTTATGGAGTATATAATCACATATATTTCCATTTTTGTTAATTGCATGCATGTTTAAAGGTGGGCTTATGATGTACATTGTTTATTATCTTACCCATTACTACCTTGGCTTTGAGACCTTCTAACTCTCTGGCTCATAAATTGAAGATTCTCTACCTGTTATGCTTATATTTAAGATGCATTTTCCAGATTCTATATTCTATGTCAAATTAGATTGCAATGTTACATATTGAGGACATCACATGGTTGAGGACTTGTTAAGGACCTAGTGGGAGGTTTATTTCCTTAATTAGCCACAATCTCAAAGGGACAATGCCCATGAGGATTTCCCTCAAATGTACCTAGTAGCCTTCCCTCATTGAATACTTGATGGAGGGTGCTCTCCTTCTCAATACAAACATGCATAGTCTATATTAGATGAAATTAAAGTGTGTTCCATAAAGATTTAGGTCCTAGTGTGTTGGTGGATTTTATAACTTGTCATTTCCTCTCTACAAAATATCACCATGAACCCAAAACCACATTGGATAGAATTGCATCGAGAGGTTTACTAATGCTAAGGGTTAAAACTATGCTAGTGTGTGAGGGAAGAGGATGCATACCTAGTTTTTGTAGGGTTCTTACCCAACATATTATTCATAAAGGTTTGTGGCTACAAGGGAGGGTACATGTGGGATCCCTATTTTCTAGTAGTGTGAGTGTATAGATAAGTTGGGGAAAAGAAAAATATCTCTATTGTATTTCTTAGATATATTAAAGAACAAAGATGTTTAAGGCCCTCAATGTGTAATATGAAAGTTATTTTTCAATCAAATAGAATATTCTGGCATGGAAAAAGTCTTTGTATGATGGAATCAATTATCTAGAAGTGAGTTATTTAAGTTTTCCTATATATTGGATAGTCATGCTATGTCATTGAAGAGATTTAAAAGGGAAGAAATGATAGAATCATCAAAGAAGGAATTACAGACCCATAAGGTCAATACAACAGTAACCTTGATGACTTCTTGATGAAACCCCATGATTATAATACCTATGTCCAAGAGGAAGCAAATGATCCAAATCTGAAGCTCTATCAGGAAGAATTGTAGGGTGATGTCTCTAAAGAACAATTTTGTTGTAGAAATAATGAGAATAAATGGAACATGGAAGAGAACTCTAAATGTAAAGAAGGAAGAAATGGATACAGATAGCATAGAATGAATATTACATACCAAGAAGAACATACCTGATATGTGTTTAGGTATGGATTTATGTTCTAGAAAGAAAAGAGGTTGATCATATTTGTTATATTTTGATGAAACACGAGAATTTGAGAATGATAACCAGGAGGAGAAGAAGTCTGAAATTTATCATTTGGAAGGCTTGTTGTAGGTATTTCATGGTAAGGGCGAAGATATCATCAGAGAAGACTTCACAAATTCAATTTTGGGAAAAGTATTAGTTTCAAATTGGGCTGAAGTGGCATACAAACTACCCAGGAGTACCCCATATTCCATGATCAACTCCATAATTGATAAGGAGACGATGACGAGGCATACAAGGTGGTAACATTAAATGGGCATGTAGTTTTACTATAGAATTCATTCCTATCCAAGAATAGGGGTATTTTCCACAACATTATGAAGACCTAACATCATTTAAGCATGAGGGATGGACATATTTAAATGTTAGTAAGGAATTTTCCAGAGATGAATACGTCGTTCA
Source organism: Picea engelmannii (assembly GCA_009831015.1). Lineage (NCBI taxonomy): Eukaryota > Viridiplantae > Streptophyta > Pinopsida > Pinales > Pinaceae > Picea > Picea engelmannii. The sequence goes on along the minus strand of ML777897.1, from coordinate 359,348 downwards.
TGATGAAAGAAAGGGTGATGATACTATGGATAAATATTCGTTTGGTATAATGGAAAGATATTACCTAAATGATGAAGTTGAAAATGATTGTTTAATGAGAATATACATGAATATCCCAAAGACTGAAGTTGAACAAATTGAAATGATTGATGGAAACAATGCAAAGAAACCATGCAAACTGAGGCGAAATGGGGATAGAACCATAGTTTGTGACTTTTATAGTTTTCCTATGATTAATGATGTTCATGACATCCCTACAATCAAATTTAAGAGTTCTTGTGAAAGACACATAGCAGGTTTGACAAAATCTCTTGAAAGGATCTTGTCTTGTACAACCAAATTATTGGGATTTGAATTGAATGATGAGTTAAGTATTCTACAGTCAAACACTACCATGAAAATCAGAAGATGGATGTACAATGTTACAGAAAATGCTCATGAAATTCTTAGAGCCTCGGTACCCTATACAACCAGCTCTTTGATATTGTAAATATTTGTGAAGAATAGGTCACAAATGAAGAAAACGTTGATCATGCAAAGCACAATGATGACATTTCCCACTGTTGTGAACTAATATCAGACCAAACAATCATGAAATAACCATATCCATTCAACCAAACCCTAAATTTAGTATGAGAATCATCAGAAACCTATTGAAATGATAAGTATTTGATTGTGGATTTTGAGATTTTGGAATCCTAAAGACCTCTTATTCAAACATTTGTGTGGAAATAAGGAGTCCAAATTTATTCATTAATTTTCCAAATTAAAACTTTTAGAATGAAATTACTCACCATTCTTTGTTCCTTGTGAATATTGGCTTGAGGTTGAGGTCTCTATCTCCTTACACACGTAGTGGGTTGAGGTCTTTGTCTCCTTGCACCATAGTGGCCGAGGTCACTTTCTCCTTGCACCATAGTGGTGAGGTGACAATCGCAGAAAAGGAACCGGAAGATGATATTTTAGGGGATGGAATGGATCCGATACTGAGATATGAAGGTCCCAAAACCCTAGATGGCTCTTGAAGCAGAGGTCTCTATCTCCTTGCACCACAGTGGTGAGGTGATAATAGCATAAAATTAGGAATTGGAAGACGATATGTTAGGGGCTGGAATGGCTCTGGTACTAAGATACGAAGGTCCCAAAACCCTGGATGGATCCCGAAGAAGAGACCTTTGAAATGAAAGAAAAACAAATAAATGAATGAACAAATAATACAAAGGAAATGGGCGCGAGAAAGAGGGAATGAGAGACAAAGAGAAGTAGATGTATGTGTGTGTATTTTCTCCTTTTTGGCCCTTTGATTTTTACGGGTGGTTATAAATTTTATAAGGGGAGATTTTTTTACTCCAAAGAGGCTAGGAAATATTCTTTTAAGACCTTTATGATTAATTGTACATGTGGTAGATGGAGAGGCGTTTTGGAAATAAGAATAGGGGGAGTTATGAATAGAGTTTTTTCATTGGTTTCTAAAGGGGTCCACCAAACGCATAACAAAAGAGAACATCTTAAATTCCATAAGGTTCCATTCCAAAAGAGAAGATCCTAAATTCCATAAGGTTAAATTGTTTTTGGAGGTGATGCTCCTTGTACTAAGACATTGCATTGACAATGGAACTTAGAGAGTGAACATTTTGTTTAGTTTGCAAAGTGGGAATAGGGTTGAGATTGGAACTATTCACGTTAATTTGACATTTTTGACTTAATTATCAAAGGTATTTAACTATATTTTTGAGGAGTAAGTTAATAAGTGGATAAACGCACTTCGTTTTCAAATGAAATATTTCCCTAACTTTGATATGATTTTTGTCAAAATCTATAATCCTACTACCTAAGTATTAATGGGAACTTCGACCATAGAAATTTGACCCCATAATTTTTGTCCCATGTTAAGATGACCTATAGAACTGTAATTTTGAAAAAAATGAATACAAAACTCTACCTTGATGTAAAAAAAATGAACTCATGAGAAAGGTTGAGTTTGTTGCTTATTATTCACCCTTATTTACTATAGTTGACAATTTGAATTTAAATTCATTGACCATGTTTGATAGCCAAAATGCCCCCTGATGGGAAATTTGGATATCAAATTCCATCCTTGAGTGGGAATTTCATGGTGCCCCTCAAAAGTGGCATCGCAAAATCACAAGCCCTTCAAAACCAAAAAGACACAAAGTGGTGGGAAATTATCATTGGCCTTGGATATAATAATAAATTTACTAATTTTCAATAATTGAGAGGGATATATCTACTTACAAGTTTTCTCATAATAGTCACAATGACCCTAGGCACTCTCCAAATCACCTTCTTGTGAGGATTCAAAAAGGTCACTAAAAAAAGAGGGTGCCATTGGCAAAAACCCTCCAATATGTCATTGTGTGTCCTAAAGAGAGAGAAAGCCCAACCTATGCAAGTGTTTGTTCTTAAAAGGAAGATGATACAAAGACAAAATCTATAAAAATTGAATAAAAGCATTTCTAGGTTGTCATTGACATAGATCTAAAACGTATAAACAATTTGATCCAGGTGGATATCGGTGGCCACCCACCTTCTCCAACTGGCCTAAAACATGTTTCTGGCAATTTTGGTAATTTACTATTTTTAGCAGTTTTAACTTCCGGGGCCATTTTGAGGCCCTAAACGATGTTTTTTGGGAAAACGGTGGAGCAACATGGATCGTAGATCGATGTTGCTCCGGCCAAAAGATTTAGTTCTCGGATAGATCTTTCCAACGAGCTATGATACGCCTAAAACGGAGATCGTATGCAAAAGTTACGACCCCGGGAAGTTGATGCACCAACTTACCCAAACGGGGCCCACATGACTTTTGGCGCTTCATCTCCTAGGGTTAGGTTTTTGGATGTCTAGGACTTTTGG
>ML777897.1:317907-344976 GCA_009831015.1 Picea engelmannii | reverse complement strand
AAAAATTAGGATATTCTGCCACCTCAACAAATTCGAATTTTGCCTCTTAGAAGAGTCACTAGTCAGCCTTGGGAGGCTGTGCTTCACTTCACCAACAGTCAACAAGAGAAAGAGATCATGAAATCTGGGATTGACCTCATTCTCGGGGATTATCCCACATATTTGGCAAGTGAATTTTTACTTACTATTTTTAGTTGATTTGATCCATGTTTTCAGGATCTGAAAACTGTTTGTAAAGGCTATAAATCCTAGGAACTCATTTTGATAAAGGCTTCGATTCTGGATACAGTAATGCTCTTTGTACTTAGACTTTTCATTTGCTAATACAGATCACAGGTTTCTTTCCATTTTGGTGGCAGTTTTCCATACTTCTTCTTCATTGTTATGTTGTTGTCAAACCTTGAATAACTGTTATCCTATTGTTTGGTTCATGACATTATAATCAGTCTCTTTAGTTGTTTATTAAGCCCTGCTTTGCACTGGTTTATGAGCAATCTTTTCTTCATCCACTTAAGGCTATCTTACTGTTTAACCAATCTTGGAGAGCACTGTCTATTTTTTTATCATTTTGAAGTCTGAATGCCATAGTTGAATTGAGTTATCCCATTGATCCACCTTTACAAAATACAAAAACATTCATTTCTTAAGTTACCAAGCACCTTTGGTCTGCAACCACAAAGGGTTTCTTGGAGTGATAACACCTCCATTTTTATAAATGTGTATGCACAACGACCTTTAGAGGATGACAATTTGGTGAGTGTTGTTTCCCCAAGTTATCACCCTACTGCATGTTGGAATCCATGCCATTGTTTTCCCATTAGGATTAGGAGTCCATATATTTACATCCCAAAGAGATATGTATGCTTCCTTCTTATTTTTTTGGTTTTTTCTAAGGACTCACAAGTGATTTCTATCAAATTGGTATATGATAGGTTTTGATTAATCACATGTCATTGTCCCTTCACCTCCTCCATACCTTGAATACCATTTTTATGTTATACCTCCATTCAATATTCCCCCAAGGATATTAATTACATTAGTTCCCCACCCATGGTCACAACTTCCATTTACCATCATTCATTCCACTCATCTAGGATCAAACCACTTGGTTGCACTCGTTGATGGAACCTATATCTTTTCTTTCAATGTATCCATATTCATCAATTATTTTCTTGCACCTATCTTCGACTATTGTAATCTCGATTTATCTTTTATGGTCTTCAATCTTATTTACACTCAAAGTTATAATCAAAAGTCCATTCTTATTGTTGACCATATCTCTTGGTGTTTCATAGTCACTACCCAAGTCATCCTTGTATGTTATGATTTTACCAAGGAAATCCTTGAGTCCCTTTCTCAGTGATCACCTCATCATCCATTTTTGTCCCTCTTAGTTAGCTACATTTGATTCATGATATGACATTGCACCTCATGCTAGTTTCTATAGGGTATATCATTTATTTGTCTTTTTGTCCCTCTTAGTTTCTTTCCTTAACCATGGATGACATAACACTATCATTCAATAGTAAAATTGTTATATTTCATTGCAAGGCATCATGTGTACTGAGGGCTTGATCCACCACAAAGGAAACATACAAATAATATTTGTCTTATGAACAAGATATGGTACTATCCATTTTGAGGTTTGGAATAGAGATTGTTCTTATCGAATACACTACATTGCACCATAATATAATCCCTACACACCTTGCAAACCATGTAACACCATTCAAATTAGACACAATATTCTTGCGACGAATTAGTTATACTGTCGACGAACTTTTTTCGTCGATAGTATAGAAAACTCATCACAAGATTATTTACATTTGTCTCTCTTGCGACGATATCAAATGATGATTGGATTCATTTAATATTTGTTTTATCAAATTGAAATTAAAATTTAATCTTTTTCAAGCTAGCTGGACCTTCAGTCAAATACAAATATGAAACTTGGAATCATTAACATATCTACTAGAACATATGAAAAATAGGGTTTATGGTTTCCATGATGATCCGATGATGGAAGAAAGTGGGTGTGTGAGTGAAATTTGAGTCCATAATCATTCCCATATCATTAATTCATGCGAATAAGGTCAAATTTCAATGCATACAGATATAGTTTGAAAACATTTCAACGTTGGCCCCATTCACATGTCAATGTTGCTCGCCTCTAGTATTTTTATGGTGTTGATTAAGAAATCAATGAAAAAGAGGGATTTCTGATCACAACTATGACACAGATACATTGTATATACATTAATGTAGAGCATGAAATAAAAATGAAGAAATAAAGACAAAAACCTAAAACTTGAGTCAACCAAATTGTGTACTTTGAAAGAAAATTAGGTTTTATGGTTTACATGATGAATTGATGATGGAAGAAAGTGGGTGTGTCAGTCAAATTTGAGTCCAGAAACCCTCCCATATTGTTAAGGCATGATAATAGTCTATCCATGATAAATTTCAGTGCATACACAAATTGTTTGAAAAATTTTCAACGTTGGCCCCATTCACAGGTTACTGTTGTCGGTGTCTAGTCCTCGTAGAATTTTTGTTCCAGCTTGTTCCTTGTTATGTGTTCCTCATTCCTCATTCTTTGTTCCTTGTTATTTGTTCCTCATTCCTTGACCATGATGTAGTCCCCAAGATCCATTATTTTTGTACAAAACATATTAATGGCATAAAATGTCCCACACAAAGACCAAATTAATATTTGCTACATAAGTCTTTTGTCTTTTTTCAAGGACTATGTAACGAATCTCAATTATAAGAATATTCAAATAGGACATAAGAACCTTAAGTTCTTTACTTAACCATGGGTGACATAACATTGTAATTCAATAGTAAAATTGTTACATTTCATTGTAAGGCATCATCTGTACTAAGCGTTTGAGCCACCACAAAGGAAACATACAAAGAATATTTGTCTTATGAACAAGATATGGTACTGTCCATTTTGAAGTTTGGAATAGAGATTGTTATTATATAATAAACTACATTGCACTATAATATAAGGCCTACATACCTTGCAAACCATGTAACACCATTCAAATTAGACAAAATACTCTTGCGACGAATTAGCTATACTATCGACGATATTTTTTTGTCGATAGTATAGCAAATCCGTCGCAAGATTATTTACATTTGTTTCTCTTGCGATGATATCAAATTATTCTTGGATTCATTTCATATTCTGTTTATCAACTTAGAATTAAAATTTTATACTTTGCAAGCTAGCTGGACCTTCAGTCAAATACAAATATGAAACTTGGAATCATTAACATATTTACTAGAACATATGAAAAATAGGGTTTATGGTTTCCACGATAATTTGATGATGGAAGAAAGTGGGTGTGTGAGTGAAATTTGAGTCCAAAAACCCTCACATATCATTAAGTCATGTGAATAGTCTATCCAGGTCAAATTTCAATGCATACAAATACAGTTTGAAAACATTTCAACGTTGGCCCCATTCACATGTCATTATTTCTCCCCTCTAGTATTTTTATGGTGTTGATTAAGAAATCAACGAAAAAGAAGGATTTTTCATCACAAATATGATGTAGATACATTGTATCTACATTAATGTAGAACCTGAAAGAAAAATGAAGAAATACTGACGAAAACCTAAAACTTGGGTCAACCAAATTATGTACTTTGAAAGAAAATTAGGGTTTATGGTTTACATGATGAATTGATGATGGAAGAAAGTGGGTGTGTTAGTCGAATTTGAGTCCATAAAGCCTCCCATATCATTAAGGCATGCAAATAGTCTATCCATGAAAAAATTCAGTGCATGCAAAAACTGTTTGAAAAAATTTCAACATTGGCCCCATTCATAGGTCATTGTTGTCGATGTCTAGTCCTAGTACAATTTTCGTTCCAACTTGTTCCTTGTTCTTTGTTTCTCATTCCTCGTTCCTCATTCCTTTTTCCTTGTTCTTTGTTTCTCATTCCTCGTTCCTCATTCCTTTTTCCTTGTTCCTCATTCATTGACAATGGTGCATTCCCAAAGATCCATTATTTTTGTACAAAACATACTAATGGCATAAAATGTCCCACACAAAGACCAAATTAATATCCGCTACATAATTCTTTTGTATTTTTTCAAGGACTATGTAACGAATCTAAATTCTAAGAATATTCAAATAGGACCTAATAACCTTAAGTTCTTTCCTTAACCATGGGTGAAATAACACTATCATCCAATAGTAAAATTGTTACATTTCATTGTAAGGCATCATGTGTACTAAGGGCTTGAGCCACCACAAAGGAAACATACAAAGAATATTTGTCTTATGAACAATATATGGTAATATCCATTTTGAGGTTTGGAATAGAAATTTTTATTATAGACTAAGCTACATTGCACCATAATATAATCCCTACACAACTTGCAAACCATGTAACACCATTCAAATTAGACACAATATTCTTGCGACGAATTAGCTATACTATCGAAAAAAAAAAATCGTCGATAGTATAGTAAATTCGTGGAAATATTATTTACATTTGTCTCTCTTGCGATGATATAAAATGATGCTTGGATTCATTTCATATTTGGTTTATAAACTTGAAATCAAAATTTGATACTTTGCAAGATAGATGGACCTTTAGTCAAATACAAATATGAAACTTGGAATCATTAACATATCTACTAGAACATATGAAAAATAGGGTTTATGGTTTCCATGATGATATGATGATGGAAGAAAGTGGGTGTGTGAGTGCAATTTGAGTCCATAAACCCTCCCATATTGTTAAGGCATCTGAATAGTCTATACAGGTCAAATTTCAATGCATACAGATACAGTTTGAAAACATTTCAACGTTGGCCCCATTCACATGTCATTGTTGCTCGCCTCTAGTATTTTTATGGTGTTGATTAAGAGATCAATGAAAAATAGGGATTTTTTATCAAAACTATGATGCAAATACATTGTATATACATTAATGTAGAACCTGAAAGAAAAATGAAGAAATACTGATGAAAACCTAAAACTTGTGTCAACCAAATTGTGTACTTTGAAAGAATATTAGGGTTTATGGTTTACATGATGAATTGATTATTGAAGAAAGTGGGTGTGTCAGTAATATTTGAGTCTAGAAACCCTCCCATATCATTAAGTCATGCGAATAGTCTATCCATGAAAAATTTCAGTGCATACAGAAACTATTTGAAAAAATTTCAATGTTGGCCCCATTCATAGGTCACTGTTGACGGTGTTTATTCCTCGTACAATTTTTGTTCAAGATTGTTCCTTGTTCTGTGTTCCCTGTTTCACATTCCTCGTTCCTCATTCCTCGTTCATCGTTCCTCATTACTCGTTCCTTGTTCCTTGTTCCTTGTTCCTTGACCATGGTGTAGTCCCCAAGATCCATTATTTTTGTACAAAACATATTAATGGAATAAAATGTCCCACACAAAGACCAAACTAATATCCACTACATAAGATTTTTGTCATTTTTCAAGGAATATGTAACGAATCTAAATTATAAGAAGATTCAAATAGGACCTAAGAACCTTACATTATTTCCTTAACCATGGGTGACATAACACTATCATTCAATAGTAAAATTGTTACGTTTCATTGTAAGGCATCATGTGTACTAAGTGCTTGAGCCACCACAAAGGAAACATACAAAGAATATTTGTCTTATGAAAAATATATGGTACTGTCCATTTTGAGGTTTGGCATAGAGATTGTTCTTATAGACTACACTACATTGCACCCAAATATAAGCCCTACACTCCTTGCAAACCATGTAACACCATTCAAATTAGACACAATATTCTTGCGACGAATTAGCTATACTATCGATCGATGGAATTTGTTCGTCGATAGTATAACAAATTCGTCGCAAGATTATTTACATCTATAGCTCTTGAGACGATATCAAATGATGCTTGGATTCATTTCATATTTGGTTTATCAACTTGAAATTAAAATTTGATACTTTGGAAGCTAGTTGGACCTTCAGTCAAATACAAATATGAAACTTGGAATCATTAACATATCTACTAGAACATATGAAAAATAGGGTTTATGGTTTCCATGATGATCTGATGATGGAAGAAAGTGGGTGTGTGAGTGAAATTTGAGTCCAGAAACCCTCCGATATCGTTAAGGCATGCAAATAGTTTATCCAGGTCAAATTTCAATGCATATAGATATAGTTTGAAAACATTTCAACATTGGCCCCATTCACATGCCACTGTTTCTCACCTCTAGTATTTTTATGGTGTTGATTAAGCAATAAACTAAAATGAGGGATTTTTCATCAGAACTATGATGTAGATACATCGTTCCTCGTTTCTCATTCCTTGTTCCTCGTTCCTTGACCATGGTGTAGTCCCCAAGATCCATTATTTTTGTCAAAACATACTAATGGCATAAAATGTCCCACACAAATACCAAATTAATATCCACTACATAATTCTTTTGTCTTTCTTCAAGGAATATGTAATGAATCTCAATTCTAAGAAGATTCAAATATGTAACAATATAGATGAAATCTTATATGATCATGATGGTATAAAAATGAAAGATCTTCTCTTGGTTTCAAGAATAATTTATCCTCTATTGAACAAGGCCAGCCACATGAAGGTGGAAGCTCATATGGCCCCTCCCCTCCCCCTCACATCACTCTCAATTGATCCCCAAAACCCAATCTATAAAATAGAAAATAATCGAAAGCAACGTCCTATTAAGATTCATGCATATAAACCACAAAAACAAAAATTAATGAAGGTACATGAAATTATGTGTTTCTAAATGATATTTTTAATCTACCACATACTTTAGTATATTGGAAACTGTTTTCAGGTTTCAAATAATAATTAAACAGCATGCAACATAGGATATAAAAATGTCACATAAAACTTAAATACATTTAATTAACCCATGGCATTATAAGTAAATTATTTTAAGAGAATAATTGATACAAATTAAAATATTATATAGTCACGTACCTAATCCAACCTAAACATCTGTGTAATCATCCTTATTCTCTATCTTGATCTCCTTCATCGAAATCGACATATGTATCATCATCCAGTTCTAAAACAATGTTGAAATGATTGATGATATCATCATCGTCATTAATGTCATTTCGAGCATATTTTCATTGAAATCATCATCAAGAATTGCAATATTGTCTCCTATGCCTGGATCATGATCTTATTAGTCTTCTTCATTTGTCGACCCTCCATGATATTCCGACTTTGTCTAATCTTTCGAATCATCTTCTTGATCTTCAATATCATCTTCTTCTTTTAAATGAGTATACTTAATTGGCCTTCCTCTTGGATCATATATAACAACAAATGACCAATCTCTTTCACCTGGAACATTTGAGTAAAAGACCTATTCACATTGGCTTGGAAAAACATAGCGATCATGTTCTCTTTCAAACATCATTGTTTTAATCATTGGAAATCCGTTGGCATGTTGAATAACAATTATTTCCTCATCGCATTCATGCATTCGTAACCTATACCATTTGACATCAAACATAACTATTTTGAAGGAATTAAAGTCACACTCAAGTATATTGTTTAAATACCCATAGTATCTATTTTCAGATTCTTAGGGATGTTTGTCACTCCTAGAGGAAACATTAGTGACCTGGAATACTGTAGTTATCCCACTATCAGAATTTTTCTTGGTTTCATCCAATTTTTTGATGTGGAATTTACGACCATTGCACCATATAGCCTTGTGGTGTTTCAACTACAATATGTTAGATATGTAAAAGATGCGTTGTCAATTAATAAATAACATATATTTATATAACTCCAAAAGTATCTAAAAAATACAGTACACATGTAGTCACATTAATATAATATAAAATAACTGAATAAAATGGGTGAATTTTCTTACCTGTTCATCTTTCAAACCATATGCTAAATCAATTTCCCTTTACGTAACATTGGCATCTCTGTTACGACGAGCTTCTTTAACCAATTCAGACAATCGTTGCCATGATAACCTACCTCCATTATGTTGTTTACATATTTCAATCCATACATTCATCCAGTCAAGATTATTTGCAATGTATAAATGTAGTGCATCCCACTCTTGAGCAACTGAATCAAAAAAACATAATTCACCAATATTAAATGTTAGTTATAACATCCAATATGCAGGTAATTATAAATATTTATAATTTATGAAATAAATTATATTAATATATTAATGAGTATGATCATATACACAAAAAACAAAACTTTATATGTATTATTAATATAAATTTTTGTAATTATTAATATATTACCTCTCATTTTTTTCATTCTACCTTGGCCCAACAGATGCTCTTGATCTTCAATGTTTTTGATGGAGTTCACATCCCAAATGTGATCCACTGCATGCATAGTTGGCGTTGCTAATTTAGGAAGATACTGACTAATATACACCATGGATTGATATACCATATATCCCTCCACCATAGAACCCTCGGGACATGCTCTTTGTCTAACCAACACCTTCAATGACTTTAAGTGCCTCTCCACCATCCACATTGACCTTGTGTGAACAGGTCCACAAATTTCAATCTCCTCAACTTGGTGTATGAGGTAGTGTTCTTGTGCATTGAAAAATGTTCGAGGTATATACTTTTGCATTTCACATTAGACAAGGTATTTCTCTCTTCCAATAATTTATATCATCTTCATGGATTTCTTTCAATGACGACCATCTACATGAGATCATGATACAAGAAAATAACATGTTTCAACATAACATAATATAATATATTACATTACAAGTAAAACACGTGTCATTAAGTACAACAATAATTTGAAAGAACATTTTGCATATAAATCACAATTACTTACCTCATGTATTTTCCAAGATCATATATAACTTGTTTGACATTGTTGTCAAATTCGTTTGGTAGAGATAGCAATAGAACATACTGTAACAACAAAATGAATCCTTATTTGTTTCGACCAAAGTAGACAAGAAAAGATAAAAAAAATAAAAGATGTGCCAATATATATAAATATGCATACCAAAATTATTACCTTAGTGAAGGTATGCCAATCATGTGTTTTTACTCCACCAAATTCACCTTTCTTCGTTAAGATATTTTTATGTTTGAAGCAAAACTCGTGGGAAATTTAACTCTTTGAATGACCTCTTTTACATCATTGCTTTGTTTCTCTGTTAATAACCATGGAAGGTTATTTCGGTATAGTACTCCATATGATCTATTTGAATATCATATCACACTTCACATTGCATGATTGACTTCCTGAATGTCATTACAAATTTTAACAATTTTTTCTTTGTCCCTCCTACCATCTATGATTCGCCATAACGTTTCAGTCACATTCTTCCCAATATGCATTGTGTCAAAAAAATGAGATATTTTTAGCTCCTCATAGTAGGGAAACCTCATGAATTGAGCGGGATAACATTTTATTCCTCATGGAAGCCCATTATTAATACCTTCATGATGATTGCGGCCTTCATGAAGCATAAAAAAAATCACAAAAATAATTATCAAATATGGTAAAGTAAATTCAATGATTAAAATAAACATTCAAAACATTACATGATCTATGATACATTATGAAATTAAGTACCTTGAAGATTTCTATTATATTCCAACCTCCATAGGTGAGGTGTCATTCTTCGTGGTTTTAAACTAGTCTCTTCTTTCCCATTGAAAAGATGTTTTTTAGTAGTATGATACGTATGGTTCTTAGGAAGAAGGTGACTATACTCATCAAACACCATCTTTCCTAAAAAATTTGAATGACAATACGTCATCTTAGGGCCACAAAGTGGACATGCAAATTTACCCTTTGTTTGAAGACCTGCAACAAATGGATTAATGTCAATTATACAATGAGATTATTTAAAAATTAAACATGAACCATGATAAAATTAAAAAATTATATAGTATTAAAGAGAAATATTACAATGCTACATACCAAAAAAATGTGTTAGTCCAGGGGCATCATGAATTTTCCATAAAAGTATTCCACGGAATTTAAATTTCTTCTCCCCGATTGGTTTACATATGTCATACATTGTGATTCCAGTCCATAACTTTAGTAGCTCGTCGATAAGAGGCTCGATATATACATTCATATCTTTAACCTGGTACTTACCTAATTGTTTGAAATTACAGATAATTACTATAGGAATGATATCATGTAATATATATAATTAAATAAATAAACAAAAGATATTATGCGAAAATTGAAACAAACGAAAATGTTAAATTCAAAAAATTAATGTAAACAAATACCTGGAACAATCATTGTCAACATTATGTGATCCCTCTTTATTGACATCCAAGGAGGAATGTTATTGTTGATAACAAAAATAGGCCACACTGAGTAAATAGACCTAAGCTCTCTGAATGGATTAACACCATCAACTGCCAATGAAAGCATAACATTATGAGCTTCATCTTTGAATTTCAAAGAACAGGAAAAACCATCGACATGCATTCGAAGAACACCATATCCACTTCTGTTATGTGCATGGTAATCCATAAATTGTTCTATGCTTTCACACCTGAACAATCGCTACAAACGTGGAATTATGGAAATATGACAAAGAACCTTTCGAGGCACCCTTTTTGTTACTTGATCGGTTCGATATCTATTGATAAGACATTGCCAACATTCAGTTTTCGAAGCATGTTGTCAATAATATATATAATGGTAATTAGTACATGCATCTATAGTGTGATAATCCATTCCAATGTCTTTGATAATGGCATGCAAACCTCGATATGTGTGAGGTAAAATATTTGATGATGGTAAAAAAAATTCACCTAACAATCTACAACATAACAAATAACTAGTTAATGTAAGAATATTAATCATAAAAATTGCATTCTTATTTTACACATTAATTAACACTAAAAACAAATAGAAAAAATCAACATTTATGTATAATATGAGATGAAACATATTACATACCTTAGGATTTGTGTCATACAAGTGTTCGAAAAATTATTCATAACCTTTAAGTTTGCTAGAAACAATGTAGCGGAGAGAAGATTTGCTCTTGATCCTTCATAAAGTTGTTTATTTTCCTTTTCTAATAGAGGTTCATCATAAATACCAACATTTTCCCCATCCTCATCCGACTACGAAAAAAAATATTTGATCATTTGATTTGTCCCATCATCTTCTTCCATGGGATCATTAACTTGATTTGTCTCATCATCTTTGTCCATGAGATCCTCATTTGCTTGGTCATGATGTTACTCATCTTGTACAACATCATTTCTACTAATACTTGGTGCAATATTCTGCAGAAAGTTAGAGGGAAACTCTAACTTTATAATAGAAACAATCATGCAAAATTAGTGTCTACAATAATAAACATTCAAACAATATATATACATATATATAAATTTATATAAAATTGACAAAATAAAAAAGATCATGCATATATAGCTAATTACCATAATAAAAAAAGATAATGAATATATAGTTAATTATCATAATAAAAAAAGATAATGAATATATAGCTAATTACCATGGGACGATATTCATTCGATCTACCATCAATGTGCCCATATTTCCTACAATGTTTTGTATCTATTGTTATTAAAATTCTTACGGCACGTATGAGGCAACATTTTTGGCAAGGGAAATAACATCTACCATCACTCTTTTCACCCGCTTTACTTTTTTCCCTACCTCTAACTATATTCTGTGACATTCTTCCACACAAAAATACCCTTTCGGAACTGTTATCGCTCCAGGAAACTCTCCTAGGCTGTAAGTCAGAGATGCCTGGTAACTAACTCTTTTTTGGGAAATGTTTTCTCAATATTTGATATGGTTTTTGGGTCAATATGAATATCTAAGTACTTGATTGTGTTTTCAAGACTGTCTAGAGATACAAAATCTCACAAGGCCTTCTAGCAATGTGGTCAGACAAGGTTTGATTAAAAGGGGGAAAGAAAGCAGTTATTGAAACAGATTACACTTCATACAAACAAGCACAATGGGTTTAATAACCAAGAAATAACTTATGATTATCAACTAAGACAATTAACCAGTGAGATGACAGTCACTGCAAATTGAATGAGCATCAGCAAAGGACTTCCACTCATAAGATATAAAAGAGCAGAGGAGAAAATATGACAACAGAACTGAAGGAAGCTTGCAATTTTTTATAAAATAAGAATAGGTCTTTTCATTACAGTGGAAGCATCATAGCACTCAAAATCGAACCCTTTCTTCTTCAAATGTTCCTGGCTTTATAGCCTTTACATATAGTTTCCAGATCCTAGAAAACTGGATCTTCTATACTAAAAATAGAAAGTCAAATTACAGTTACAAAAAGATAGGGATAAAACCCAAAAAGGAGGATAATATATTATGAGATGGTCCTTAAGATGTGTTGATTGTTGATGACATGGATATTAGCCTTCCAAGGCTTCTTCGACCTATTCTTCCAAAGATAAATTCGAGCTGATGATGTGTAGCCAAAAACCCCTGAAATTTTGCCTATGAAAAGATGCCAAATGTGGTTAAAACTCTTCTTCTTACCTTTTCTCTTATAAATATTATTTAAATCTGACTTGATAATTCAATATTTGACTATTCGAAGAAGTTTCGTCTCATTCTGATTTGAAAAATCCCGATCTGGGCAGAAATTCGAGTGTTATGGTCATTACAGGCTTTCGATGGTTAACTGTATTAGGATTTAAGCTTCTTATCCACCAAAAATGTTGCTTTTCAGTGGTTAATGAGCACTTCTAGGCTCGCCTAAACCACCGAAAGTCAAATCTTGTTCAAAAATCAAAATGTCAAAATTTTGATTACCTATATGATTACATTGCTGTCCCTCTAGGCTCATTTCCAGACTTGGATCAGATCCATGAGGTTGTATAGAAATCTGCATCTGTTGCTGCTTGACATTATGCTTTTCTTCAAAAGCAGTCATCGTGGTAAAATCCTAAGAATGTCCTTAGTGAGTTTGTGGCCAACGTTGTAGGATTGGCATTAGCATTCGAAGAAATGTCTACTCCATTAGTATATCCACGCTCAACTTGGCTTGTTTACGATAATGAGAAGAGATGGCCCTGTTGAGAACTTAAAGGTATTTTCTGCAGTGGAGATGAGAAGTTGAATTGCTGCTGATGATGGGTAGGTGGATACAACAGATGTGTTTCATAGTAGGAGACATTGAAAACCTGAGTATGCCCAAGATTATTATGGTTTTCATTAAATCTGTTCTTCCACAACACAAACCATCTTCTCATTAAAGGATTTGCCAAACCTTGATTCGAGCTTTGCTTCCCTGATGGCACGAAAACTGAAATCCAAAATGAGAGACACCGAATGTTGTGATGATTCTTGTATAATGTCCATGGGAATATGATAGGGCATCTCAGAAAGCTCTGCCTCCTTTTGATCATATTTGACAACAGCTACATTGCCCAAGTCATCCCAATATACATGTAAGAAGTTCCCTGAATAATAGAAAAAATAGTAATGTTTGATTCCCACTGGATATAACAAGCCGGTGGCCGTCCATCCAATGTTTCCACAGCTAAAATTCGTTGAAGGGGATCAAAAGATAAGAGTGATGATGCTGACGGGATGCCATAGTGTGTTGTTATGCGTGGATTCAAATGAGTTGTCCTCAAACTCCCTTGCGGTAAACCAGACTGATGGACCTTCTGAAATGCTTTCTGCAACAATCGCTTGGCCAACTTCGGCGTCTGCCCTCTCACTTTCCCTGCTCGGGCAAGGGAACCATGAACCTTACTCATTGTGATACAGCAATCTCAATGCCTGAATACAATCTCAACCTCCTTCGATTAGCCGAGAGCTCTTCCAACGCCAAAGCCAAGTTGCAAAGTAAGGGTTTGATCGATTCGGGTTTGTGTCACCATGACAAGCTCATTGCTTAATCTAACACATCTTTATTGCAAATTAAAAATCGGGCTCATTGAGGTGTTACGGCCGAAAAGATCCATCCTACAAGCATTTTCTTCATATGATTTTAACCTGGCACTTGGGCGCTCTGGCTGGGTTGTGCATTTGAAGAACACATGACTCCTGCGTGTTTTTGAAACCTGTAGCTTGCTATCGATGCTCGAGCTACCAACATTTTAAAACCCGCGCACAACATATCTTCACCTCGGCACATGGAGTATGAATCATTGACAGGGCATCTGGCAGAGGTTTTCAATCGGTGTACAGAACCAAGGGGAAATTCATCACTTACACTTGATGTGTCAATTTGCTGCTGACTCATGGCCTTGAAGTTTGGCTTGACTCGAGGATTGAGATTAAGATTTGATTCACAGCTTTGTGTATGACTCTTGGCTTGAATTTTTGTGAATGAGCTATGAGTTGGCACGTGTCTTAGGTATATACGCTATGTTATGACTCAGAGTTTGGCTTAGGCTTTGAATACTTGTGGCTGGTGGTTTGATTGTAGTTGGTATTTAGGATCTGTAGGTTTTAGTATATGGATTAATATACATTGCTATGCTGCGTGCTATGTGTATGTAAACCTAAAATTGAGGTATTCAATAATACACATACACACCACTCTTAAAGACCCAACACCTAGACCAAGGCTTAACCATTTACTATCACTTTTGCATGGATTATCAAGAAGGAAAAACCAAAGGATGCTGGGCAAAAATGATCGACAATAACTTGATGAAGAAACTGCAAGATAAGACACTGGCATCAAGACTGAAGAAAGTAAAAAATGAAAAGAGAGAGACGAAAAACGCTTTCGAAAACCCATTATGTTCTTGATCGCTAACAGGAACCATCGTTGCTATAGAAAAATTGTCACATCTTTAAATCGTCAAATATTTATGGTTCAATTTTATCGTTAAATATGAAAAATAAATAGGTAAAAATAAATAAATATTTTAGGTCACAGTCGTCGCAATTGCGACGACTGTGACCTAAAATATTTATTTATTTTTACCTATTTATTTTTCATATTTAACGATAACTTATAACGTTCACTTATAACGGTCATTTGTCGCTATTGTGACGAACTTTGACCATATTGATTTAGACAAAGTACATTCGTAGAGATAACGACTAATATGGGGTGGATTTAGAAAAAAATGAATAATTGAAATTTTTCTCTTGAATGTTGCGACGAAAGAGTACTTTCGTCGCAAGTAGTCGTCGCAAATTTTTCAATATGTAGTTGTTAGTTGTGTTCTTTAAATGGTTGATTTTGTTCAAAATCCAAAGGCATTCTAGAAGAAGAAACAAATGGCATGATTCAAAACAGATTAGACTCTGTTCTTTTATTAGACATGGAAGATAAGCCACATAGCCCTGAAATCAAGTTCAATGTAAAACAAGGAAAGCACACCACATTCACAAATACAATGTTCATATACAAGAAAACATGCAACATGACACAATGAATCCATCAATCAAATGAAATGAATTAAATGTATAACAACTAGCACGATTCCTTGCCATCTAGTTTACAAACAAGTGGATTTCTTTCAAATTCAAAGGTATTGTGTCTAATGCCACAATTCCCATTAAAAAAAATGAAATTCTCCATTAGAACATAAGGCATACAATGCATCAAGCCAAAACCTATACTAGAAAATTAATATAATATATGCTAGTGAATCATCACATTTTATGCAATCAAACAAACCAACTCTAGAGAATCACTATAATAATTCTAGATCAACCAATGATTAACTTAAAACGACCTGAATTCCATGATCAAACCATTTCACATGTCAATTTAATAACCCTCATGTTGAAGAATCACAAAACAACACTCTTGCATACTTTGAGACCTAGACAAAAAAATCCAAAAAAATAAGGGGTGGCTAGCAAAATGTAAACGATTTTACATTTAAATTCTACAATGTTTCAAGGGATATCATTATGGAAATTTGTTAGGAATTTGGATTTGGTCTACTTTTCATAAAACTTATTGAACATTTGTTTGTTAATTCTAATTAATACACAAGAAAGGGTCGGTACCCTTTGACCCTGATCACCTTGCCACATTATAAGAACCATGGCATATTAAAAAATTTCCTCAACTTACAAGATGCATGGAAGTATATTATAGTAAATGATAATCATTAATTATAAGATTCATTCATTACAGGTTGGGTAAAATACTATACATATCGCCCCCATAATAGAAATGTATGTATCTAGTCTATTTAAATTGTAATGAATCAACAACTCTTCACCTACAACTATTGATTTTATTTCACATACAAATAAACAATTTCATTCACAACCCTCAAATACATAATTGGGTTTCTTATTTGTGGTCGAGGGTCATGTACTTTTTATAAACCCTGTAATATTCCCGACTGCTTTTGGCCTTCAATCAATATACATAGATGCTCCTTTATTTTGATCATTTTCTTTTAGTTGTATATAATTTGCAGCCACACCATATCTTCACATGCTTTTTATATTTTGGAATAGCCGTATCCAATCTATGTAGATGTAACAAGGTCCAACGTACTCAATCAATTCAATTAATCTGCTTTAATATACCTTTATGCCATCCATGGAAAATATCCCCAAACCATGTGATGTTGATGGACTAATGTGGTATATCCTTTCGTTGACACAAAAATAAGTGTTTATTTGAGGAATATCCTTGGATACCCATCATTTCACTAGATGTTTGTACCTCAAGGGCACCTCTATGTCTTTTATTCTCTCATCATTATAATAAAATGACCCCCCTTTAGCAATAAAACATTCCATGTGTCTATGGAATTTTCTTATGATGTTCTCACCTCTAGTTGATCTTCTCTTGTTAGACCTACTAGATGTCTCACTTTCCTCTATTCTACCTGAACTTCCCTCACTTGATGAACATATATATGAAAAATACATGTTCAATTGTATGTCCTATAACACTCCTCCAAATCAGAGAAATAATTAGCGAGTGTCATAAGGCTTGTGATGAAACATATTGAGGAATCCATAAGAACATAATAGTACAAGTGACTTTTGTTGTTACAATAAAATTCTCAACACACTCTTTTTTTGTAAACATAAGAATAAAAGAGTATAAGTGATTTCAGGCTTCATGGATTGACATATACCATAATTTTAAGAGAATGGAGGAAGGGATTTATTTTACAATCCTACATATTCTATAAATAACGAGATATTTCTACAACAATGAGTTGCAATAAGAAAGTAGACCAAGTTTTAATTGGACCATAAAGAATATGTTTTATTCAATATAATATTGATTATGGCCTGCATTACATCACCATATCAACTTTCATAAGCAGTCTTGACTTGGATACATGAAAACAATTTCATAAAACATGGTTTAAGTGACAAGGAAATACAAGAAGTTCAAATAAATTTCTTGAGTAAAAGTTTCTTGAACTTTGAGTTTATCTTTCAAAGTCATTTATTACATGGTTTTGAGTTACATCAATTTGAACGATATCAAGTTTGCTAAATTCTATAAGGAGCATAGTTGACAGTTAGTGTGTATCATATTATTTGGACATTGATGAAGACTGATTACATTTGATATATTCGTAAGAGTTAAAATCCTTCCAGAGTTCATACCACATCTATGCACAATCTACTAGAATGAGAGGTCGATATTCTTGTAGAAAATAATAAGTAACTATATATACCTTTGATTGATGGTATTGATTCACCGATTCTTTGTAAAATTTAAAAAGCCTTGTTCTGTGTACTGGAATAAATATTTTCTTATCACACAAATTCTATAGTAGGGATGATTTTAAGGATGAAAAATTATTTTAAAATGTAGAAACCTTGGCGAATCTTACTTATCCTTCCTATGCCAACTATAAAATGTTTGGCGATATTTTTGCAAAATATTCAAATTTCTAAGCATTTTATATAGTTTGTATAAACGTTTGGTGTTTTTTAAGGTAAAATAATTTTAGCCTATAGAATTTGGGCGAATCATTTTTAGAATAATAAATCTCTCTTTCTCCTTTCCTTTCTCTTATATTCTCCTTTTCATTTTCATTTATTCTCTTCCTTTCTCTTCTTCTCTAGAAGAAAAATTCTTTACTTATGCAGAAATGGAAGAAAATTTTCCTGTCTGTACCAATGTTGAACACTCCACATTCCGCATTTTGCACTCCACCAGTTTTTGGACTTAGTCTATTTTCCAAACCTCATTTTTATTCCCATGCAAAGTGTTGGACATTTAAACCTTGGGATTGTGTTGTTGTAACAATAGTGTAAATATGAAGAGTTGTAGCTGATAGGAAGATTCATTCGTTGAGGAATACCAACAATAATTTATTGTTGTATTTATTAACCTATCATGTTAATGCATAAAACATCAAGTTTGGAGTTATATTTTATGCCAATTATCAAAGCTCTAGTTTAACTCCACAAATATCTTCCCTAGGCGTTTCATTTCCATAGAATGAAACATCTATCTCTTCTCCTACCAATACCCCTGCATTCAATTCCCTCTTCCCTCTCTCTCCTTGATTCTCAATCTACCTCTCATGTTTATCTCTCACCAACTAACTCATCCATTGTCTCTTGGGTGATTCTCTATGATTCCTATGACTACAATTGTCTCATGAAACATGCTACTGAAACTCTAAAGAAACCATATTTCACTTAGCTTGCTCATCTCATTGTCCTCACGCGACCTCAAATTGAGTTTCTGAGATGATCATTGTATTGTAAGATTTTTGGTATTATGTACAAGGGTATTGTAGAAATGATATTTCTACTACATTCATATCGCTCCATATTTTTAAAAGATTGATCCTCATCCTCCCAGATTAATTTGATACCTAAGAAATTTCACAAAGAAAAATAAACCTCTACTATGAACCTTGTCGATCTTTCTCACCAGTCGCTCCATTCCCCATGAGAAATCATACCATGCCTTCATCATTGAGCCATATCTGCAATTTATTTTGAGCAAAACCCTAACTTTCATCATTCGCATTCCTCACAATAGTTCATTTTATAACGACCTCACAACAGTTTGTTTTGTTACCAGGTCATTATCCTCACTCGATGCTTTCCTAGACATAGATTAATCATAACTCTTTATGACTAAATGGGTGCTCTAGCCAATTGAGATAATGCAAAACAAATAATAGGTGGTGTACTATGGGTCTTCTCTTTATTACATTTTGTCTAGCGCCATAGAGGGTTCAGACCCCACGATGGTTTTTGGTCGATATGGTTGTGTCGAAGAGAACCCTCAACTCATTCCATTGATGAATTGAAATTATTTTCTTTATTGCAAGAGCCA
This sequence comes from Picea engelmannii, assembly GCA_009831015.1. Lineage (NCBI taxonomy): Eukaryota > Viridiplantae > Streptophyta > Pinopsida > Pinales > Pinaceae > Picea > Picea engelmannii. Next base: position 325,723 of record ML777897.1, on the reverse strand, counting down.
AGAGATTATAGTGAGATTTATTATGATATGATATTATGTATGTATTGTATTCTTTCAAATATCTATTTATTGAACTAATATAGTACAAGTCATTACATCTGTAATATTACTAGATGTAATACATTGTTTAATTTATTCAGGAGCATTGTATTCACAACTTGTTTGATCTTTCTAGAAGACTTTTTTCTTCCTCCCTTTTCATCTATCATTTGTATCAGTAAGAAATTAAAAGGCGTGGAAGGGAGAAGCTCAAAGGAAAGGGGATTTGTCATAATTTCCATAAAAAATTCGACCTTCATTGTACCCATTGCAGAATGGATGGGTCACATGAAGCTACTAACTACAGAGTACCATCGCAAAATATCAAAGAAGAAAGACAGAGTTAGAAAGAATACTTACGTGAATATTTATAACCAACGGAAGGAACAAAAACCTTCACATTAAATTGTTTCCCATTGCAATATAGGAGTAACTAAATATTTTTTTAATGCTTCACTTGCTTCTTGGGGAGATGCATGGCTCCTTGACAAAGGAGAAACATATCATGTGAAATTTAAAAGAGATTTGTTTGAACAATTAAATGAAAATGTATATGTCATAGTGTATTTTGCAGATAGATCAAGTCTCAAGCCTTCAGAAATGGGCACCATCAAGATTAAGTTTCCTGGACTTTCGTATTTTCTTCTACACAATGTACTTTATCTTCTTGAGTTGAAAAGGATATTGTTTTCCCTTGTGCACATCATAATGAAAGGCCACTCTATTCACGTGTTCAGTGGTAAATTTGAGATATGGAAGCATTCTAACAACATGGTTGTCATGACCGAAATGGAAGATGGAAGACTGTTGAAGCTGAATGGGACACCTTACCATACACACACTATTTTATACCTCTATCATCATGACTCATGTATAATTCCATCTTGTATTTTTTGGCATGCTATATCTGGCCATATTAATTTTGATACTATTCATTTGTTTAGAAAGAATGTTGTTTCTATTTTTCCTACTATTCCTAGGAAACTGAAGCAATGTGATGCTTGTATCCTCAGAAAATGAAACAAACAATCCTTTCATGATTTTACTTCTAGAGCATGTAGAAAACTTGAATTAATTCATTCTGATTTGTGCATACCTATGCCCATTCTTTCTGTAAATGGAAAAAAATATATTGTGACTTTTATTGATGATTACACAAGAATGTGTTGGGTGTAGTTGTTGAAAGATAAATCAAAATATTTTGAAACTTTTAAAATTTTTCATGTATGGATTCAAAATGAAGCTCAATCTTGTATTTGATCTCTTCACACTGATAACATAAGAGAATGTACATCTAATGAATTTTAAAGTTACCTTGTCCAATATGGGATCAAACATCAAACTAAAGTTGCATACAATCCCCAACATAATGGTGTGGTTGAATGAATGAACATGACACTCCTAAATATGGTTTGTTCCATGATGTTTTTAAAGAAAGTTAAATTGATGTTTTGGTTTGATGCAGTTTATGTCAAAAACAAGTGTCCATCTCATGCTATTAAAAACAATACTCCTTATGAAATGTGGTATGGCACATTCCTTTGGTGAGGCATATCAGGTTATTTGGTTCCACCTACTATGCCTTTGTTATCACTGAAATTTCGTCTGCACATGGTTACAAGAACTCAGCATCGTCAAACAGTGATGCAGTCATCCATGGACCTGAATTAATACCACAACATTCAAAAAAGGTCAAAAACTATACAAAGTAGTGAAAAATTGAAGAGCACTTTGCATACATTGGGCGCATGCGCGCATGCACGGAATAGGAATGTAGAAATCGTGCACAGGCACACGATACACGACTGTTAGCGCAAAAAGTCGTGCACCTGCTAAACAATGCATTTATGGAAGTGGTCGGCCTCCCAACCACTTATGGTTCAGCTTCCAAGCCGATTTGACCCTCAAATCTGGGCTGGATCCGACTGGTGGGCTGGTCAAAGACCTAATAATGCCCTAATTGGCCTCTTTTCACACTACAAAGCAGTTAAACAATAACCCAAATGAATGCTATAAAAAGACATGGATGCACCTCATTTTCTGAAGGAATTCAAAGTAATGTTATGTTGCCTCTATTTTTTTGAGGACTCCATCCTTGACACAAGCATATTGACACCATTACATTGGACAATCCACCTCACCATTGAGTGGATTTGTAAAGAGTTATTTCATCACCATTTTCCATTTTCTCTGTTGTAAGACGAGCTACCTAGTGAGGGTCCAAGAGACTTCCCTTCGAGGAAGAAGGGACTCATAGTCCCCTTTCTTCTTGGTGCTTTGTTTTCATCAATAGACCAGCCTCAAACATTGGTGACATGGGTCTTTTGTTTCTTTTTGTTTCTATGTCCCTATGCTCATGAATTTAGTTTTTATTGCATCTCTTAGTTTAATTCTTAATTCTAGTTTTTGTTTTCTTTCTCTAACTCTTTTCTCTATAGTTCTCATGCTCAACAGACCCAACTGAGCTTGCAAGCACCTCTATTCTTCTCACCAAGGTGACGAAAGAGGCGCAACAGATTGGCGACTCCACTGGGGAAAGGTATCAATTTCCTACCCCATTTGGGTTTTTCTTTCTCTTCTTTTAGTTTGATTAACTTACAGGTGCACTAACCGGCCTAAGCCGACCTGCCAACCAGCCAATTCCAAGTTGAATTGAGAGAAATCCATTCGTATTTTTCATTCTCGACCGTGTGCCATATATGCATGGGTTTTTAGGCCCACAGACGCACATTGTGCACCCATGCGCCTGACTCACGGTTATGTTCTGCGCATGTGCACTTTTTAACTTGTCTCTGCTCGCGCGCATGAGCTCTGTGCACATCTGTCTCCACTAGGATCTGTGCATCTATGAAAAATTTCACATTGTAAAGTTGTTGATATGTGGGGAAGGCCATTTACCTTCTTAAACATGATTTCAATCATGTTTTAAAGCTGTACCACACTTAGTCCCCTCATCATATAAAGGGGTTAGTCAAAAACACATAGGCACTTAGTAGAATAAAATCAATTTCCCTTCTTTGCTTTTTGCCACATGGATGGCTTGTTTTGATTCACAAGATAAGTTGGAAATCATTTTTAATCAAATTTAACTTGCATTGGGACTAGAAGTTGAGTAACAATTGCTTAGTATGCTCTTCTCTAGCGCCTCCAAGTGACCTTCAAAATCAGAAAAAGATTGTGAAACAAGTTCATATCCCTTAAACAAACATTAAAACCTTTAGGAGAGGATAGCAACCCTTCTTGGGACTCCTCTTAGTTTGATTTTTCAAACACATATTAATAGTGTAACGGGCCCATAGATGCCCACATGATACAAAGATAGGATAGTGTTTGAATTTTTTCTTTCTTAGATCAAAACACTAAGGAAGTTTAAAGGTTTTGTAATGGGCCCATACATGCCCACATGCTCAATCTAGGATAGTTTCAAAGATTTTATTAGATTACATCACAATAGGGAGTTAAAGGGATAGTAACGGACCCACATGTCCACATGCTAGCTTCCTAAGGACTTTTTGAATTATGCAAGGTTGTACCAAAGGCACTTAGTTAATTAGGCAATCAAACTCTTGTAAGGACCAAGGGAAGTCCACATGCAGCAAGGTGACATCTAATTCAATAAAAATTGGAACACTTTCACTCACACACAAAAGTCACTTATCACTCACATAGCTTCTTCTTAAAACGTGGAGGTCAAAGTAAGTTTCCTCCAAAAGGATTCCGAAAATACCCTACCCTTTTCTTGACGAGACTATCCACTACCATTTTAAATCAACGAGGTTGGTTTTCACCCCCAACCTCCCAAAACCACTACATCTAAAATATTTCTAAAAACTCACTAAGTTTTCCTCCACAGGAGGTTCCAAAAGAAATTGTTTAGTCTAGGTAGGATTTCGGGGATAGGCATCCAAATAACTCCTCGTTATCTGGTTCTCACATTGTCAAAACATAGAAGTTGTCAAATAGGGAACTGAAAATCCTCCAAGTCAAGTGTTCCAATACCATAAGGCAGGGAGATACCCGTGAAGGGTTGAAGGCCGAGGTTTGGTTTTTTTGTGCATCCCCCCTTGAGGCACCCACCTCTTGGACGGGATCCAGCCTGTGACCCATTTCTTAGGCCGAAAATCTAAATGTCGCACTTTGACCGAGGTACCTAGTGACCAACTTTAGGACATCTACCCAGATGGCAATTGTGGGTTGCAATTGCACCTTGATTGGATTTTGTGTGGCTACTGGGAAATATTTCTAGCTCTTTCAGGATATGCCCCCTTTACCCCTCATTATAACCAATTATTTCATCCTTCACTAGTTTCTCTTCCAGTGACTTCAGACCCCACTGTTGAGTGCTATTGGAAGGTCTTGTGTTATTTGAGAGAAAGGACGTTCTGTCTTCTAGGACACGATCATTTTCTTTCTTTTGATTACCCCACACGGACAAAACCCACTTACCCACATATATGCCTCTTTCTCATTTTATGTATGATGCACATCTTATTACAGTTTGATTTGGATATATATATTGTGTAAACATTCAATGTAAAGGCTTTTGTTTCTATATTACTCTCACCACTTTTTGCATGCATTCACACAGCTAGTTTGACATCATAGGGGAACCACAGAACCCCTGTCGTTCATGACGCTTTCTAAACCTCCCTCCTATCTTAGCGGGAGTATCTGGTCATGCCCACTCATCGACACCTCCTTCACACACTCCTGTGAGTGCTACTATTTTAGGATCAACTTTGCTTGGTTCTACATTACTTGGGTCCACTTCCCAAGGTCATCCGTTCACTCGCTCTCCTTTACATGGAAGCGGAGGACCCACTTCCTCTCAAGGAGGGAGAACAAACCCACCTAGCCCCCCTCAAGGGTCAGGTTCACAACACACTATGGCCAGAGCGAATCCTCCCCCCCACTATAGATTCCATATTTGGCCTCTCTCAACATACCGGATCTCATCAAACTCACCAATGATCCTATATTGGATGATCCCACATGGTCTGCAATGCCAACCAAACTACATTCAGACATACCAAAGTTTAAAGGAAAGGCAGGCGATGACCCTACCAACCATGTCATGACCTTTCACCTATGTTGCTCCTCCAATAGAATTATGGATGATTCGATCCGACTGCGATTATTTCAATGCACACTCACTGGCCCATCGGCTAAATGGTATGTCGAAGAAAAATCAGGATCCCACGCAACTTTTGAGTCATTGGCCAAATCATTCTTGACCATCTTCCAATTATCCATCTGCCATGACAATGGTCTAGAACTACTTTCTAATTTCAAACAAACCTTAGCCACACACATCACTGACCACATTCACGAGTGGCGTAGGCGACGTAGTTTGTGCAAAGCAGAAACCACCAAGCAACTGTGTCTCGACTTGTTTCTTATATCACTTGTCTCTCTCCTCGGTAAGGATGTAGCTTCCACCTTCGATCAATCCGAAGAGGAAGCCATCAGTAAGGCCCAACAGTATGACCTCATCTATCCACAGTCAGGGTACTTATACACTGTACTTCTTGATCTTCCAAAACCTGTGCCATTCGGCCAAGACAAACCTGGGATGTCTCACTCAGCAGACAGACTGATCAGTGCCACCACACACCACGGTCCACAACCCCAACCACCACCAATGTATGGCACACCTCAATACCCACCGGCATACAGAGGCACTTCTTATTACCCCCCACCCCCTTATCAACAACCATACCCTGTTGCTATCCCTCCACCCATCAGTGGACCACCGCCAGCACCTCCCATACATCCACCTATTCCCACAAACAGTGGTACTCCCTAAACATCATCTTATAGTACTAGAAAAATCACTACACCTTCCTATGTACCTTATGGATTGGTACCACCACAGAATACGTACTTCCCATTTCCTGGTCCTCCACAACCCATGGCTCCCCCACATCCTCATGCGGGGGTGAATTTTGTTCAACCCTCTATTGTTCAACAATACCAAAGTTTTGAACAGTTCAATATAGCCAATCCAACTCATCCATCTAACAATGCCAAGAAGAAAGGACAGAACAAGAATATTAACAACCCAGGTGAATGAGGGAATCAACCCCCACAACACCAACCCACTGGGGGAAACCAGAACCAAGGGAACCAAAACCCCCAAGGGGGAAATACTAATAAACGCCAAGGGAGAAACAATGTTAAAACCATATTCCCTTGTGCCCTTTGTGGTGAGTTCAGCCATTACACTCATCATTGCCCCCAGATCATTGATTTCAAATGGTTAAAAGACTCTGGTAGTATTTCCCATTTTCCTGCACAACCTACCCCTCAGCAGGCACCCCAACAATACGTGCAACAACCCCCTCCTGTCGTGCTACAAAATACTATCCCACATCAAGGTGTGATCAACACCCAATAGGACAGACAACATCCCCCACCTCAGGCAGGACAATACCTCAACCCCAACAATCCAGCAAATTGTACAATTCTCCTCACCAGTGAGGAAGAAATCCTTCTGCAAACGCGTAATTGTCAGTATCATGCCCCCGCTGAGTCTACTCCCATCCCTCCAGAGACAAACCCTCCATTGACGGGACCCCCATTGGTGATCCCTCACCCTTCCTCTGAACCACCGCTTCACATCCCTCGCATCCCATTGCGCAGGAATGTCCACAACCCACAGGCTAGGGCAGCTCATAACTGTAGTTTGGTAGATGAGTTAGCACAATCCCCGGCTGCCATGTCAGTCTTGGAAGTCATTCAGACTTGTCCTACTCAGCGAAAATCACTACTTTCCGCTTTGGGAACAGTCGACCCCACAGATACCCAACTCATTACCTTTGATCTTGACAGTGGAGAACCTCGTCTTCCCGCCTTGATCTCTTTTCAAATACCAGTGAAAATACGAAACATCACAGTTCATCGGCGTATCATCGATGAAGGTGCATCTACATGCATTATGTCCAAAACGGTATGGTAGAAACTTGGTTCCCTGGAACTCATACCCTCTGCCATCACATTATGAGCTTATGACGGACGACCATTCTCTCCTGAAGGGCTCTTCCAAAATGTCCCCGTCGAACTCGGGGATAAGACTATTCTCATCGATATTGAAGTTATCGACACCCCACTCGATTATAATATCCTATTCGGTCATAGCTACATGTACGCTATGAAGGCAGTGGCATCTTCTATATTTCGGATAATGATGTTTCCTCACAATGGGAAGATCGTTACCATTGACTAAGTATCACATTATGAGCCTATTCCATCTGCCAACATCGATAACATTCTTCCTCTCATCCACACAAACCATGACACATATCCACTCGTCGAGATGGGTCCTAGGATTTTTAAAGATCCATCCTTATTAGGAACATACCATGGAGCACCACCACTCCTACACCTTTCCAATCAAGTGTGTGTCATATCATCTAACAGACCTCACACAGAGGATACCCTTCCTCCTACAGAGGCTTCTATCATACCTAACGTCCCACTCATTGCAGAACCCCTCCCTCAAGAACCTCTTGGACACTCATTGACCCCACCAGTCTACGATTCCACCTCTCCCCAAGGACATAGTCCATTTTGGGAGACAGTTCCCCAACCCCTCACTCAAATTCCCTTCTTTTACCCTCCACCAAGTATCGAAGATTTTTAGGTAGCCACAACGCTCACACTACCTAATATGGTGTTAACAATCCCAGTGTGGTATTTACACCCACCAGAGATGGTCCCTCGACCATCCCTTCCTCCACAGGAATGAATCTCCATGATGATTCTCATCCTTACCCCC